>CAWUHX010000127.1:474546-596088 GCA_963922205.1 Romanomermis culicivorax | reverse complement strand
CGTCCGCACGCTCTAACCAAATGAGCCAACCGAGCAGCGGGAAAGGCGCTCTCTTTTTGCAACAATTCGTAGTTGAGGTGGCTGCTTTGGCCACTCTCAACACAATCGCTCGAGTTCTCCCGTAATTTTTGTTGGTTAGGAGTTGATGCTGAATTTTTGATGCTACATTTTTCACCTCTTTTCAATGCAGTGATTGATGAGGATTGTGTAATCGATCGTTTGGAAGAAGTTGAAGTCTGGGATGGCGTAATAAATGTGTCAAGTTATGGACAAGCATTGGTTATTATTCATCTTCGCTAGAGGCTCTGTGTGATTCCAGCAAATCGCCCTTAATATTTTAGGGTAGCATACACTTTTTGAGTGTATATGCTACCCTTTAGAATATACCCTTTCACAGACATGGAAAATTTTTTTGAGGAAGAATGAAAATCCAATATAACGAAAGTGAATTTTTTCCAACTTTAACCCAAGTTCTCAAAAATCTAGTCCACTTCTTTTTCTAGCTTGGCGATTATTCAAGCAAGTATATTCTCCTTTTTTCTGCCCCATCGGGGCATTTTCTAATAAACTAGTCCACCTCTTTTTAGTTGGCCCCAGACATGCAGGGAAACCTTCGCAGAAGCACATTGAAGTTTTAAATTTGGTCACCTTCTCATCAAAGAAACAATAAAAAACAATCCTAAAGCTATGAATTCTCACTTTCGATAAAAGTAAAACATGTGTAAACTGCGTAGAACTCAATACATTGTAAACACAGTGTAAAGTGATCATTTCCATTGATTTCCCCATGATCAGGAACTCGTCAACCCAAAAACCGCAGAAATACCTTTGTTTACACACAAAACAATTTTTTGTGTGAAGCGACTGTGTCCATTGAATTTCATGGTCAGAAACCCCGTCAATAAACATTGCAGAAATACATGGTACACACTCAATTTAATTTTGTGTGAAAAGTGATCACATTCATTAAATTCCTCATGGTCAAAAACGCCTTCCACAAAAAATCATGAAAATGCACTTGTTTACACACGGGATAATTTTCTCATATGAAGTGACCGGATTCATTGAATTTCCCGTGGTCCAAAACTTCTTGCCACAAAATTATCACGAAATACGCTTGTTTACACTCCAGATAATTTGTCGTGTAGAACGACCGCATCCATCGAATTCCCAATGGTCAAAAACCGCTTCTTCCAAAAATTCATGGGAGTACCTTCATTCAAAGTGTAAAGTGACTGCATCCATTGAATTCATTTCCGTTGAAAACCCCTTCCACTAAAAAGTCACGGAAATACGTTTAGTTACACCCGTGATAATTTTTTGTGTAAAGTGATTGCATTTATTACATTCCCCGTCCTCGAAAACCCCTTCCACAAAATTATCACGCGGATACGCCTGTTTACACCCCAGATAATTTTTTGTGTAATGTGACCGCGTCCATCGAATTGCCAATGGTCCAAAGCCCCTTCCTCCAAAAACTCACAGGAGTACCTTTATTAACACTAGTGATTTTTTTCGTGTATAGTGACCACAGCCATTGAATTCGCTTCGGTCGAAAACCTCTTCCACAAAAAAATCACGGAAATACGCTTCGTTACACCCGGGATAATTTTTTCGTGTGAACTGATCGCATTCGTTATATTCCCCATGGTCGAAACCCCCTTCCTAAAAAAAAATCACGAAAATACGCTGGTTTACACCCTGAATAATTTAATTTTTCGTGTAAAGTGACTGAGTCTATCAGGATTTGCTTCGGTCGAAAACCCTTAAACCAAAAATCACAATAACCCTACTGGCTCAATTGAAAGGGCACCGAAGTGCGTAATGCTGCAAAAATTTTTTTTTTTTTTTGAAGCCGTAAGTTTATATAAAAAAGTTGTCAAATTTCGCGGTTTCCGGGACTTGGACAACCATATAATTGAATGGAGGCCATGTTTTCTGAAAAATTTCAGAAAGCCGACACATTCAAAATTCCCGTGTTTATAGAGAATAGGTCGTAGGATACTGTGAAACGAAGGAAACAACAAGGACCACCACAAAATCAGCAACAAGGTTGGCAACAAATCCAGTATTAATCGCCTTTGCGAAGTTAATAAGGAACCGGTAGTAGTAGTAGTGCATTGGCTCCAGGATCATCCTCTGTAAGTTCTGCTCAGTCAATATGAGACAGGAGCTGGAAGAGACTGCGCCCAAGTCTGGCCCAAACGGTAGGCCTTAGAAATTTTTCAAAGGCAGGAACTCGTGTTGCAAATGTCAAGATGTTCTGTGGTAAGTTAAGGTAGTTTCTTGGTGAGGTATCTGAGAGCCTAGAGGAAGTTATAAATTTTTCGAAGTTTGCCTGCCTGTGACTGAACTGTTGCAACTTTCTTTGTATTAACTCAATGGTCAGTCTCATCCAACATTCACAGCTGCCAAACAGTGAGTTCAAACTTTTATCATTAAAACATAAGAGACGTGACTGTCGAATCAGGATGATTGCTCTCAAGAGGTTAGGTTAGGTTCAGTGACTATGGTTGACTGAAACAGTATGGTGGCGAGTACTCACATGACTCGTCTGTGTTTACTGTTCACTTTGCACAGATCATTTAAGCCAACTTTTTTCGAGGATATTTTTCCAGAAAAAAACTTTATTAGGCCAATCCTGTCGAACAACTGCAAATATTTTTGAAGTAGGTATTCCTACATCAATTGCACAGTATGTCAAAAAAGTACGGAAATATGAATACAATAGAAAATGGAAAATTTACAAAATTTGTGGTTTTTATATTATTACAGGGTTTCATGTAACCAAGTCATATTGTTTTCAACATTTTAACACAAAAGGTACAGTCACAAAAATTAGAGGATAGTTGTCAGTCTGAAAAATTTAAGATGATAACATGTGGTACTGCTAAACACAGAACGAACTTTCTTAAAACAAGGTGTCCCTAAATAAGGGCAAGTGAAACTTCAGCGAGTTGATATCAAGTCAGGACAGATATCTGAAAGAAAAATAAAAATTCCCGCAATCTCCTGGAAATGATGAATTTACAATTTCATTTGCAAAATGAATGTGGGATGCCTTTCCAGCGTCAGATATTACCCAACATAGTATCATCACGGTACACTTGTATTTCAATTCACCATAACTGGAGCTCAATTTTCTCGGTGTGTATCAAATCTCCAGGATGAACTCAAGGATTCTATCAAAATCGAATTTCAAAATGTTTTCAAAATTATAGAGGTCAGAAAATTTGAAACTTGGAGTTTCAAAAGCCGAAAAATCTAAGATCAACATCTGAATCGTTTGCCTGATTTCCAGCTTTAAAAGTCTACAGAAAAATACTAATGCACGTCTTCTTTCGGCAATGGGGTCGGAATGTGACTTGCTTTTTTGTTCCGACCTGGAATATGAAAACGATTCTGACAATATATATTGGCAAGCAAAGAAAATTTTAAAAGCATCAAGTTCCCTTCAGAGTACGTCGAAAATGGAGGATACAATTTTGTAGTCCGTTTTTCTCGGAATCATTCTGAATAATGAAGGTGAAAAGCAAGTAGTAATTCATATTTTCATGATTTTAATAAACAATAGTTGATATACGACCAGAAATTTGTGAGCGTATTCAACAAACCATTAACTATTTTTCTAATGAAAAGCTTTGCTGTGAAAGCTCAACGTAAATGATTTTGACGACAGTGTTAAATTTTTTCACTTTTTAATTTGGAAGCATTTTATAAAAAACAGACAATAAATCATATTTATGAATGGATCTTGACGAAACCTATGGAGTGGATTCCACTTTGATGAGTGTTGGAAGAAACAATCTTGCCTTTTTTGGGATGTTGCTATTTGGTAAAATTCAGCCACAAATCTCCACAACCCCAGTGTGGGATTCTGATGTAATGCAGAATCGAAAGTTTCAACGAATATCTTCCGTTGCGTAATGAAAGGTTTGACGTCAATGAAGACTTGGCGTCAAATTTGGGGACTTGTGTTCTGAAACCACGTTCTGTGAAATTGAAGTCTTAACATCGCTTGCATAGTTTTGTCCTTCAATCAGACGATAGAAAATCCAAAATCGTCGAACAGTAATGGCGTCAGTCAACCGCCACCATTGCTAAGTTTGGCCAGTGCTATGTGACGTCATTTCTAAATTTTCAAACTGATTCAGATATATTTTGTCGCTGATTTGCTCTTTTGAGCTTTTCAAACTTCGTTTTGTTATCCTGAGCTGTCACTCTAACGTTTTTTCAGATCTGTTTCTGCCTGATTGTATGATTCAAGTCATTAGCTCCATTTTTCGCTTCAGGTCCGAACCAGATTCGGAAAAAAGTTATTTTTTATAACTGTTAGTTATTAAATTATACAGTAATAACAGTATCATGAAAATAATTGCCTTGTTAAAGAATACACAGTTACACTCGTTCATTAAACGTAAAACAGCAGATTCTTCAGATGACGCCTCGTGATCATAAGGCGGGCAATGAAGAATAATTCTGATGTTGTACTAAGCTGTTTCTTCAATTCTTTTCCAATAGCTCATTAAGAATGCTTTCTTAAGCAGTAGTAGAGAGCGATTCAGAATGTTGTTTTTGTTTCTTGGGGTCAGAATATCGTACAGCTTTTCTAGCGTTCCAAGGTTCAATTTAAAGTTGATATACTTTGGTTCGTAAATCCCATAGAAACGAACATAGAATAACTAAAAATTGTTTCCCTCCTAAAATTTCAATATTTTCGTGTCCATGTGAAAACCTTCAGTCCAGTTCAATTTCAGTTCATTACAATAATTTATTTCGCCAATTCATTTATATTTTTCACTTATTTCTTTATATTGTTATTACATTTATAAATATGTACCGCCCGCAGTACCGAAAGAACTGTTTCACACTGTATTTATTTCCAAATATGTACTAGTCAATGCAGAGGTTGATCAAAAAGGACTAAATGTTGTAGTGTGTTTCCCGCCGATTTTGCCATTTTTGTCAAAGCGAGTATGAGGCCCGCAGGTGGCAAGTGGAGAGAGCAACGCGGACCACTAACAGTCGTCTTACTGTAGCACACGTCGGTACGCGTGCGCTGGTCTCTCTCAATTAATATTGTTGTTATTTTTTGTGTACTAGTTGTGCGCCCCGCTGGCCACCACTAGTCTTTTACTAGCCGCCTCCCACCACGCACTTTTCTTCTCTTTTTCGCCCGTGCCTGGGAGTAGATTACTTTTATTATTCTCGCCCGTTTTTCGCATTGTATACGTAAGTGTTTTTTTTGTTGTTTTATTGCATAATATTAACAGGTAGAAAACTCTCGCCTTTCGATCTTGCGCAATAAGGGAGACAGTTAAAGAAAGTGACCTTTCTTTAATTGGTGGGATGTTTTAGTGTTGGGGTTTAAGTACAAGTAATTAAGCTCTCGGGTAAATGTGGGTGTGGGAAACACGTACATTAAGGCCGCAACCTCGGAATCCCAATCCTGCCCACCACTCATCATTTGCCACCCCGCGACAAAGATACAACACTGGTGACTGCTTGGATTGTACGCTTCCTTTCCCCGCCGTTGCGTTGCATCCGAAAACGCTCAAAGAGTTCAAAATTCGACCCCGCCGCAGCTGTGCCAAAGGCTACAAAAGAGGTTATTATACCCTGCGAAAAAAGATGCCAATAGTTAGCCACACACCGCCGGACCTCACACGACTTCCCTCGGGATCTAGTTCCCCTAACGCCACCACAGCCGCACGCTGCGCTCTAAGTTTTGATCAAATGTTCTTGCCGCGACCATCAAATATTGCGCAATCGACAGCGGTACCCACAGTAAGCTTCGGGCCCCATAATCGGCCCTTATCTACTTTCAGTACCCCTGCGCTGGACGGGACAGCACAACCGCAAGTTCCGCTCATTCCCGCAGCCGCGGCGACGATCAATTCTCAACCTGCGCTGTCATTAAAGCAAAATCCGCTCACCGCCGCCGTAAACTGCCCTAACGCGCCGTCCGCAACGCAAATGCCGCTGCCAAGCACCGCGGCCCGAAATAACAATGATCAAACCATGGCCAGGACCGACTCTTCCGGATCCTTTGTCAATATCGATCCACCGCAGGCCCCAGCCAACACCGGCGTCTACGCAAGCAACCACCGCAGCAGCCTAGTGATTGCAAATGCCAACGAAGTTCAAAATTTTCGAATTGAAGCACGCGACACGCTGGACCAACTCAACACTGCTGCCACGCACATAACCAACAATGTCCCTACTGTACAAACGATTGATCAAATTATCGGTGCTGTTTCTGACCAATTTCAAGCCCAGCAACTACGCGTCCAACGCGAAATCCAGGAACAAACCAAAGCCACAAACGCGTGATTAGCCGCTTTGGCCGAGCAAATGCAACAGTTGATTTCCACAACTGCCGCCGCAACTAATGCACGTAACCCGCCCACACCAAGACTGCCGCCGGCATCCACACGGTTTCACGGCGAGGAAATGCAAGACATCTATATCCCAAATGAAACTCTCCGTGAAACTGAACCAGCTCAAGTCTTTGGCCGATCACCGAACCAAGTCAAACCTAAAGTGCCCTCGACGGATAACTAGTACAATTATGAATTTTCCTGCACCGCATGCGGAGAGGAAGAATTACACCGTTCCACGCTTCAAAGACGCCAACCACCCATGGCAAACCATTTTGGCCTTTCAGACTACCCACCAGAGGATTATTATGACCATCCGCAACCTCGGTATGATATGCCGCACTCATCTCATCGCGAAGAGGATAGCCGTATCAAAACGATAGTTGACAATATGCACCCCTTGGTCATCGACGGCGCCGCAACCAATAAACGTCTCCTACGCTTCTTCATCCGCTTAGAAAACGAGTTCGGCTACAACGCCTTCAACCATGTTAAGATGAGTGCACTACGCCGACTCACCCGCGATACGCCGAGCGACATGATCCAAGATATAACCCGGGACGAAGACGCCAAACATTTGCTCATGTTCCAATTAGCCCCGGATTGCAATCCAATGACTCTCAAACGCAAGCTCGCGTCAATCACCCCGGAAGTCGGAGAAGAACCCCCCGCATTTTTGAGTAAGGTAATGACTTACGTACATTTATTGTACCAGCATGAAGATCAAACCTTTCGGCACAAACAAGTAATTGACACTTTTTGACAAAAATGCCTGTTTTCTATCAATTAACAATTGGCGAACAAGCAAAAAGTTTTACGAATGTCCAACAATTGGCCGACGCCGTAGCTGAAGCCCGTAGTGTCCTCAACGCAACAAAAGCCGAAATCGGAACCGCGGAGAGACCTATCCTCCTCAACCAAGCTGATCCGGAAGTACAACTGCCGAAGTCTCCGCAGCTCTTTGACCACCATTTTGAACGCCGCCGCAGCATGGACCGCCCTCAAAACCGCTACCGCGAGTGCTCTCCCTCGATGGACGGCAGGATTCAAAATTCAGTGCCGCCACCCGCTAAATTCGTCTCTTTCCAACCACAAGCGAACTGCCGCCGCCGCAGCCGCTGCGCACGGAGATGCTTTTGGAACAATTGATTCAAAGATACGACTATGAAGAACGAAAATCACGACAACGCCCAGAGGAAACGATACATACCAACAGGCAACAAAGTCCGCGCCATCGATCTCAAACAAGGGAGCCGTATGCAAACCGTTTCGACCGATCCGCCAGCCGAGACCGCGCGCGCACAACGCAACCTACCGGTCTTTGGTGTGACGCTCACAAATCCCGCACCCACAACACCAAAGATTGCATTTGGCTCAAGGGGCAAAATGCTCAACAACTAACTTGCCAAGAACCGAACCGCTCAAACTACGCCGCCCATCCACGACCAGCGGATTTTCGACTCAATTGAAACGATATTTGTGGTCAATGCGAATGGCGACCCCGCCGCGGAGGACCACCCCAACGAGGTCCCAACTACACCCGCGGCGCGCGAAACCATTTTTATGAAGGTAATGCTATACATCGCCCAAATGATTTTGTTCAGACAACCTACGCCGTCTATCCCAACCATCAATTTCCGGCACCCTGGGAACAACATATTCACTACAACGCAGTACCAGCTCCATACGTCACAACGCCAACAGACTCATCGCACGCCAGTTCTCAATCTTCAGAGCTACAATTAGCCCTACCCGCACTTCCGCCGCCAAATGCCGCGTCAACACCCGCTCTTGAAACACGCGTTAACAATCACTGGACGTCCGCAGCCAATATGGTTATTCCATCCAAAGAAATCGCTTCCGCCGCGCCGATTGTCAGCCCCGGCATAGTCTGTTGGAATGCCACAGGTCGCGCTTTTCAAGACCCGTGCCATATTCGCTCGTCCGTCTGTCAAATTGATAACTTTGATAAAATTGATAATCCAATAACCGGGTCTTGCCTCATTTATCTATAAAGTTTGGGTATAATTCTCCCTCTCTTTACACTCGGGTTATCCCCTCTTTACCTACGTAGGTGACCAGATAAATTCCCTTCTGAGTCAACCTATCTCTCCTTCTGGCTGTTCTGAGAGCTAAAACCTTGTCCTTTTCTAGCCCCATCGCTGAGTGGTCGCTAGATATCGTAAAGAACAAGAGTTACAGCCTCAACACGCCGTCTCGCAAACGATCTCGTACTTCCCGCGCTTCCTCGCCACGTGACTACAAAAGTAACTCTTACTTCACCTCTACAAAACAGAGACACCTAGACGTTCCTGTCACCTTAGTACTAAGCTTAAGCAGACAAGTGAACCCCTCTCTATTCAGTTTGATCGAATAACTCCACAGGCACGATCATCAGTCTTAGATTCCTTACAGGAAGACGAATTCTCATCTATGAAGTCAGAAATTGATTTACCTTCACAGATTGAGAATAAGGTCCAAGCCGCATTTGAGAATGCCCTTGGACCACTCAACCAAAAGCTAGAGGCCATGAATGGCAGAAGGCACCCTCCTGTGTCCAGCTTCATGGCCCCTCCTGCCTTTTCAGGTGCTTTTGGTGAGTCCATAACAGATTTTATATCTCACTTGACCCGCTTCTTTACACTTCAAGGGGTAACAGTAGCGGATCATGCATATAAAATCGGGTTTTTGGAGTCTTGCCTCACAGGTCCTGCTCTGGCATCCTACCGGGACTTCAGCAGTGGTACTCCGCAGCCTACCCGCTACCAAGAGTTCACGGCTTTTCTTAGGAGAGACTTTCCAGTAGGGCGTGATTCAGATCTGCATCAGCAGTTGATCCAAGATCGCCTACAGAAGCCGACTGAATCCGCGATAGTCTACCTTGAGCACCTTAAGAGACTGTCCAGGGTGGCTTATCTGGATCTCGCGACTGATGTTAGGGATTCTATTATTAAACCTATCTTTCTTAGAGGGTTGAAACCAGTCCTTAGAGATAGTATTAAGTTCAGGGAGTTCACAACTCTTGAAGAGACTCTCAAAGCAGCTAGTTACGCAGAATTACAGATTTTTCGGGATGAGATTAGGTACACTTCCCCATCTAATGCTGTTTTCTCTTCAGAACAAAGGACAGCCGACAACGTCAGGTCAATGTCAAATCAAAGGAGCACTGCTCAACGTCTGTCAGCCACGCCCTCCGACGAGGTTTGACATTTACGATCGGAGATGGCCCGGCTCACGGCTCACGTTGTGCGACTTACCGTTCAGCAATCGGCGCCGCCTTCGAGAAATTCGACGCCATCATCGACGTCGTCCACGCGTGTCCAAACCGCCGGCGATCGCCCATCAGGGGCACATCTACAGATGTGCTCCTACCATGGACGCTGCACCCACAACGACGCTACTTGCCGGGCGCAAAATCCCGATAGTGCCGGCCCTAGCACCACCTCCGCCACTGGGGCCAGCCGTTGCTATTTTTGTCGAACGAGGGCACACCCGACTGACCGATGCCACAGACCCTGCCCGCATTGTCGAAAATTACGAGTGCACAGGGCAACGGCTTGCCCTAATTGAAATTCGACACTGCCTGGTGAGACTAATTTTGATAATTCTGGTTATTCTCCTCAGGGGGCAAGTAGAAATTTTCGGAGGTATGCTAATCCAACTCCTCACAGGACAGGGAACCAATATCGGTCACCTCCACAGCAAAATAATGCTGTAGGGGTCACCCACAGTCTTCTTCACCCAGATCTATTTGATCTGGATGATGAAGTTTTGGCTGAACACGTGGCGGATCGCTCACAACTGTGTTATCCTGTCTGTGTAATCAGTATTGGTTTTTCAGCTAGGGCAGTGGTTTCGGCGACCCTGTTGTCGACTTTTCTGCCGCCACCACCGAAATACACGACGCTGGTCAACGTAAACCCGTCAGTGACACCCAAAACGACTGGCGACGTCAGCGTAATCGAGTCGTATCGACCGACGGAAGGTACACGGCCCACAACCAGGGACCACCACCCAGAATTTCCACGGACTCCGCGTTGGAGGTCGTCGGTC
This sequence comes from Romanomermis culicivorax, assembly GCA_963922205.1. Classification (NCBI taxonomy): domain Eukaryota; kingdom Metazoa; phylum Nematoda; class Enoplea; order Mermithida; family Mermithidae; genus Romanomermis; species Romanomermis culicivorax. Next base: position 585,655 of record CAWUHX010000127.1, on the reverse strand, counting down.
AACTGGAATCGATGAATCTGATAGGTAAACTACCTTCTTTTTCTGAAGTTTCAGGTCCAAAAATTAGATATCCTTACAAGTCACCGGCTTTAATGATCTCTTGTTTACAGATTCCTCATCCCTCACCGAAGCGATGCGGGCTGTTTGGTCAACTGATTTGGCCAAAAAGTATCTGCACCTCCCCTGGGTGCTACTCAACGAGCCGTTCGAGGTTGAGGCACTTACGGCCGCCAACGTCATGCTATCGGCACCGGCGGTGTTGCGGATTTTGGGACCTGACGTCGCTGGACGGGCGCTCGAGTTTATCACTGACGGAACTATTCCCGCCACCCCGGTGGACAAGATCCTGTTGGACGGTGAACCGTCCTCGCCGGCAGTGGACGTCGTCCGCCGCGCTGTGGAAAAGGCCAGTCACAACGTGCGGCCCACAGCAGTTGTTGCAACGTCACCGACGACAACGACGACGGGAGCCCAAACTTTGGTGGTGATTGCGCCACAGCAACCGGTCGCCAACGCCTTCGGAGAACCGTTGCCCACTGTTCACAACGCCGTCAACGTCACCGAAGCGTCGCCATTTCCGACGGCAACCGTCCCGCGGTCCCCGAAGATTGGCGTTCTTCGAGAAGTCCACCCGGGAGGAGGCTTGGTCATTGACTTTCCCCGAGAGGAGCCCGTATCGTCCGACGACGATGACGTCGAAGAATGAAGCCGCCCAACGGGTGAAGACTGTAAATTTTGGTGTAAATTTGCAGATACCGTTTGTAAATATTTTGTTTGTAATAAATTGGACCTTCGTGACACTACTGTTCATAGGAATGAGCTCTGCAACACATGCTACTCAATACCAATTTTGTGGTCTTTCAAGAAGCGGTCATCCACTTGAGTTACCTCAAAAAGTTGAATGCAAACCACCAAAATCTTCGTGGAGTCCACGACGCATGAATGTTACAGTATATGTACCTATTTCTGATCCAATCACGACTAAAGCATGGAAATGTACCTTGCAGAATCGTAAGGTATGCACAAATACTGGTTTTTTCGGATCTAGGGGCATTACTGCAGACGTCATTACTACTCAGCACCTCTCGCCTGCGGGGTGTACACTAGCACATCGCACAAAGGTGTTTGGTTCACAAAAGCTCATGGAAATACGTCCTGGCTTTTATAGCACTAACCAAACACTGGAAGTGATGTACTCGTGGTGCTGCAATGACATCTGCAAGACAGTGACTAACCTCTTCATCCAGGAGGGGCAAGTTGCTTCGTGGGATGGCACTACAGCTCTAAGTACCTTAGGAGATGTAGGTGGATGCAGTCCCACTGCAGGTCAATGCACTACTCTAGACGGGGTAATCGTTTGGCCTGCCACAAACTTTACAGCACAGTGCCATTTTCGGCCACAGGGTAATTACATTGCGTCTGTATCAGGGAACCATATCATCATCGATGATTTGCAGGTTGCCCTGAAGATCCCGGGAAACTCTGGTGTGTTTCGGCTGTGTCCTGACCTCCGGTTGAATACAGTGCGAACGGATCAGGGTCTTCTTCTACGCATCCATGGAAGATTTAATTTGACCCAGAGGTTGTTCAGATTGGCAAAGGACTCGGTCCCTGACCCCGTCAATGCCAAACTGAATTACCTGGCTCAGCAGATCAAAGAGTCGGAAATTAACAATTTCCGATTTATGTGGCTAGAGTTGTGTTCTCACGCTCAACGCTACCTTGATCTGACTTGGCAGTTGCTTCGTTTTGACCCTACACTAGGAGCCCAGGTGTTCCTCCAAAGGAATGATCTGATGGCGGATTTTACGGGTGAAGCACTGACGATATGGGCGTGTCAAAGGGTCAACGCCACTTATGTCTACCATTCCTACCGAATGGGGGACACCTGTTACAAGTATCTACTCGTACAGGTTGGCGGTACCATTTATTTAGCCACCCCCCGTGGCCCAGATCTCACTAAATTCAGTCCAAAGGTGCCGTGTGACCCCCACTTTACAGGGATTTTCAGAAATCGCTCAGGCTGGTTTACTGAATCTGGCACGGTCCATGTGGGCCACATTCCGCTTGAGCTGTTCTGGAAACAGCGCTTCAACGTCACTCACTTTGACGCTCCTGCGCTCTTTCATGATCAGTTGGCGATGACCCCTTCAAGTTTTGCTTTCTTTAAACAGTACATTTACAAGACCGAGCAAATTGAAGCGGTCTTGAACCGGTTGGTAAATTATACCGCTGGTTTATCCCTACAACCAGATACCCTGTATCAGGCGGTTGCAGGGGTAGGGACTGACATCAGAGCCTCACTGGAGGGTGTCGGTCTGGCAGCAAACCATGTGATTACTGGGCAGCAGCACAACCTCATGCAGGGCTTACAGTCTCTTTTGAGTGGACCAGTGCAGCTGATCTTTAACACACTCATTGCCCTGGCAGTACTGGCCGGTACAGGATTTCTCATCTACATTGGGATCTCCTATTACCTCAGTTACCACCTGCGGAAAAGACAGGTTCGGTTTGTTAGCCAATACTCTCCGTTGAACCTCCTCCAGAAAGTTCAGTGTTGGGTAGGTTTTCATTACGTACAGAACGATGTGCCAACTCAGTCAGACAGTATCACTCCGTGTTTTGTCGTACTGGTTGACCGCAAGGAAACCCCCGCGTTCCTTGAAACTGGTTGTCCGCGGACTATCATTAGTCAACGCCTTCACAAAGCGCTGATTAAAGAGAGTCCGCAGGGGGTGATGGCTTTCCAGCAACATCACGACTTTAATCCATTGAGTAGTATCAATGGTAAAGCTGTCCATACTCTCCTTTCAGGACCGTATGAGATAATGTTGCCCGGGAGCCGTCAGCCACACACAAGAGTGGATATACATCTCCATGTGTGTAAGACTACATCTCCTTTCTGGGCACCGGTCGATCTGATTCTGGGATTGGACTTTCTAGAACAATTCCAGAATATTAGGTTTGATTACCAACAACATGTCTGTCGATTGAATGCGGTAGAGTTGCCACTTCTCTTGACAGCAGCTGAGATTGATCAGATCGAACCCTGGTGGGAGAACACATGTTCACTGTCAAGGGCCTCCCACAGGTCCGGGTCCCGATAAAGATCAATGACTTCATCCCTTTCTCGGCCACCCTCGCTAGTTTCCTCCATTGCCTCATCCCGTGGGTCAACCAGAGGTAGTAGAACCTCTTCTAGACAGGCTAGTGGTCATTCCATGGCCAGATCAGGATCAAACTGTCCTCGACCCCCGCCTGGAAATTCTCCAGTTACACTGGAAAAAGGCTGTTTTCCCGAGCCTAGCGATTCTGATGCACCTGCATCCCCTGTACTAGAAGTGCCACCACTCTCTGATGCTGAGGTTGAATCACTAGGAGCTACTCAGAGCTCAGGAGAAAGATCAGACCATGTACTTACTGTTCAGGTCCATCCAACTCCTAAAACCAATCTGGAAACATCGGTTGGTTATGCTCTGGTAGGATTACTCCGACGCACTGGTTTGCCCATACCAAAGTGAACCAATGCGCCAGAGTCGAGCTTTGATGACTCTGTACCTGACCCAGGTCATGTAGTCTCAGCTTTCTATCCTACTGAAATGAGGACCCCTCATATCAAGGTTCTACTGAACAATTGGGTAGAGGCCAAAGCTCTAATTGATACTGGAGCTGTTTTCTCGCTCCTGGATAACAAGTTGGCGGTGCAGTTACCCGACTTGGTACTCACAGAGACTAGGGCCCGCCCCATAGCAGCCAATGGGTCTCCGATTCTACTGCTAGGCGCTGCCTGTGTCACGGTGACAGTGGCTGATGTCTCTGAACGGATTCAAGTCCAAGTTCAAGAGAATTGTTCAGCTGAACTAGTCTAGGGGACGAACTTCCTCTGACGCTTCAATTGTGTCAGTTTGAACTGGGAGAAATCCTTTCTCCAGTTCAAGGAACTTCGAGTTCCGTGTGAAGGCCTCATCCACAATCCACCTTCTGCTCGTGGGGCACTACCCTTGCAGGAGCTGATTGTCCTTGAGCCTCGCTCGCTGACTCAATTCACTGCACCTGTACCTTCAATGTATGCAACTGTACCCGAGGTAGCTTTCTTTCTTAAGCCTCTTTTGGGACAGCAACGCAATGTATACTTTGCTGGTACTGTGAGTACTGTGACCAATGGTCGCACACCCCTACAGGTAGTTAACCCGAGTACACACTCAGTGGTTCTCTACCCACACACGACCATTGGTCATGTGCAGATGCATACTGATTCCTCACAGGGATCGGGGGTCAAGTCTGATACCATTCTTGACCGTAAGTGGGTTGAAGCCAATGCTGTGATATCTTCAGATATCTCCTCACAGGATAAAGCAACATTGCTCGATCTGCTGGTCGCATTTACTGACCTCTACGCTATTGATGAAAAGGACACAGGTTCCACTGACCTCGTGCACCACGAGATCAGCACCGGTGATGCTCGCCCAGTCCGCCATTTCCCTTACCGCACCGCGCCCAAGGAAAAGGATCTCATCATCCAAGAGGTCAAGGCGCTCCAGGAGAAAGGTATTATTCGGCCTAGCACTTCTCCCTGGGCTACTAATACCGTCTTGGTTCGCAAGAAAAATGGGTCATACCCGATGTGTGTCAATTTTTGTGATCTTAACGAGGTTACGAAAAAGGATGTTTATCCTCTCCCACGGATTGATGATATCCTGGACACACTCAAGGGTATGAAATACTTTACTACCCTTGACCAGGCTAATGCCTACTGGTCTATACCTATTGCCGAGGCAGACAAAGAGAAAACGGCGTTTTTATACACCTATTAGACTTTACGAGTTCAAGTATCTGCCTTTTGGTCTCTGCAATGCCCCTGGGACATTTCAAAGCCTCATGGATCTGCTTCTTACAGGATTGCAGTGGCGCACTGCACTGACCTATCTTGATGACATCTTGGTGTTCGGGAACTCTTACACCCAGATGCTTGAGCGCCTGACAGATGTGTTTACGCGTCTCCGTCGGGGTGGAATGAAGCTCAGACTGAGCAAGTGCAAATTCTCGCACTCGGAGGTAGAATATCTCGGGTACCGCATCTCACAGAAAGGTCTCGAGCCGGATAAAGTCAAATTGGCTGCCGTCCAGGATTTACCCATTCCACAGAATACTAAAGACATCAAGTCTTTTCTTGGTCTTGTGTCTTATTATAGGCGTTTCATCCCTGGTTGCGCTCGGCTCAGCGAGCCGCTGACCAAGCTCTCACGGAAGGAAGTTACCTTCCAGTGGTCAAAACCTCAGCAAGCGTCATTTGATGAACTCCGAAGGCTGTTGTTGAACCCTCCTGTCCTGTGCCATCCGGACTTTACAAAATCCTTCATACTTCAAACTGATGCAAGTATTTGAGGGATAGGAGCAGTTCTAAGCCAGTTAGACGAAAATGGATATGACCATCCTGTTGCATACGCCAGTAGAGGGTTAACAGCAGCTGAGAAGAACTACACTATTAGGGAGTTAGAGACTCTGGCTGTTGTCCATTTGGTCAAGCACTTTTGGCCTTACCTCTTTCAACATGAGGTGGTCGTTCAGACTGACCACACTGCTGTTAAGGCTGTGTTGGAAAAACCGAACCCTTCGTCCCGGATAGCTCGGTGGGGCCTCGCGTTAGCTGATTTCAAACTGACTATTCGGCCGCGAAAAGGTCAGTCTAATGGTAATGCTGACGCATTATCATGCCTTCCTGATCCTAATTCCCTTGCCGGGGAGAGTATTGACGATATTCCCCTATACAGACCCGAGGGAGAAGTTATGATGATCTCCGATGGTGCGCAGCGTCTGGCGAACTCATCCCAAAGAACCACCAATGGTGTGCAGCACCTGGCCAGGTCTGAGTCTTATGCAGAGATATCACAGGATGCGCAGCACCATGACCTTCTCACAACTCAATTTGAGGATCCGGAATTAGCCTCCATTCTTAGGTCACTAAAACCCTACGGTGATCAGAATGATGTTAATGGCTACCACCTGTTGAATAACATCCTTCAGAAGTGGACAGGCGAGTCCAACAAGATTGTTGTCCCTCGTTCAATGGTTACTACCATTATTGAGGCTCATCACAACGACATTCTTGCTGGACACTTTGGTGCGAAACATACCGCGAGGTTTATAGCCCGCAGGCCTTCCCTCAGTGCGGACGTCAAGTCCTTTTGTCAGCGGTGTGATCTTTGCCAACGGAATAAACCTGCAAGACAAAAGACCCATGCAACTCTGAAACCGATTTCCATGACGGGACCGTTTCATCGAGTCGGTGTCGACTGTATGGGAAAAATGACCACTAGTGAAAACGGAAACCGATTTATTGTAGTTTTTGCAGACTACTTTACTAAATGGTTTGAAGCTTTGGCTACTCCGGACATTACTGCGCAAACCATAGCTCGACTTTTTGTTACTCAAATTGTCTGCAGACATGGGGCACCGCAGATTCTTCAGTCTGATCGTGGTATTGATTTCACATCCAAACTGATGACTGAAATCACTGCCATTTGTTCAACTAAGAAAATCCACTCCACCACTTATCATCCCATGACAAACGGCGAAGTGGAAAGAGCTAATCAAACGCTAGCTACATGGCTACGTATGTATGTCCATCAGGGTCATACTGATTGGGATGAACACCTGCCGTATTCTGTGTTCCCTGTCAACATTAGCATGAATGAGTCCACAGGGTATTCACCCTTTGAGCTCATGTATGGTCGTACTCCCATGCTACCTGTTGATGCAGCACTCTCATTCAATCCTCTGGCCCATATCATAGATGTTTCTACTTATGATATGGAGGTCAAACAGCATTTTACAAATGCCTTGACCTTGATCCAGAGCAGAATTGAGAGATCACAGGCGGCTTATGCTAGGTCCTACGACCGCATGGCACGAGATGTCTCTTACAAAGTTGGGGATCAGGTGCTCAAACTGCGCACCACCGGAAAACGTGGTCTAATGCCCAAATTACTGCCCATTTATGATGGACCCTACTTTGTCACGAATGTGGCCTATCCTAATGTCACCATTCGACTTGAGACTGATCAAGAGGATACTGTGCATGTCAATCAGCTTAGACGCTACGTGTCACCTGCTCAGCCTACAGAAGAAGAGGAGATACCTTCCACTTCCCAGGTCATCGAGATGGCACCTTTGTTGATCCCATCAACAAATAGAGATTTTACACAAGATCTCATTGACCCACATCTTGATGCAGAGGTCTCTGACCCGTAATCAAATAGCTCTTCTCTCCTTTACTTACGGACGGTGTCGTCTTTTTTCGAAGGACCGCCGTGCCCCTCACAGGATACCCACTCCTATTCCATGCTGGAATAGCAGTGTAAAGAAGAGAATGAGCAGCGATCAATGCATCTAAGCTAGGGTATTGCCTCACATTATAGGCGCATCCGTGCGATAGCCTATATCTCGCCTCTAAAATTTTTCTTTTAGCTTCATTTCAGATTTCACAAATCAACCGACAATTGGCAACTTCACCGAAGGGATCAAATGATGTCAGCAACTTCACGCATCTCCAATCGACGTCAGCAACTCCACGCAACATTGACACAATTCCACAAACCAGAACACACCAAAAAACTACTGAACCATCGACCGCTCGCCGTCACCATCACCTGAACGTTTGACCCTCACAGACGCGCACAAGAATGAGGACGCCCTTTTTCGAAGGACCGCCATGTCACGTGCCGAGGGATTCCGTCGAACGTCACGTGATTCACATCACAATTTTCCATTATGTTTTTTCGTTATGTTTTGTGTTACAGTAATTTACATCAATTTTTGCGTTTCGTTTTTATACTTTTTACATGCAATTTATGTGTGTACTTTTTATGTTTATTTCTGTTGCTTTTGCGCACTTTTATTTCCCTTTCGAATTATTATTTTCAATCGCACACGTAGACTATGGTATGTACCCGCTAGTCAAGAATTTCGGTTAGAGATAAGCTCTCCGAGCTCATCCCTGTAATTAGAGCACAACGTGCACTTCCTATCAGTAAAAACTAGCGACGTTTCGCAACGTGAAACGACTAGTTGGAAATTCTCACTAGTGACGTTCCTATGTTAAGCATGGAGAGTGAAAACTTGCCCCAATGCTTAACGTTGTGAACTGGAAAATGTCTATGTGATCATAGGCATCTTCTGCAACGATTTCCGCTGCAGAAGTTAGCTTGGGGGAGTGTTAACTCGGCCCAAGGCATACTGTAGTTTATGGAGCCCTTTAAAAGGGCATGTTTTGTTTTTTTGTCACTCATTATTGGGCCTAACTGGTTTTTTGTTGTTTTAGCCTTACGTCGCGTTCGCCGTCTTCAATTTTATATTATTTTGTTATTGTCAACTGCGCCTTGCCCTACATCGAATAAATTTACATATTCGCACCCCGACCTACACATATACCAGTCGCCCTACAGTAACCCGACCGTAGGAACCCGTCCCCGTCGCTGTTCATTGTAGAGACCCGTCGCTCCTCGCCGAGGAAACGTCCGTTATCGCGGCCTGCCGTTTAGCAGCCACTGAATCCCCATGCCGAATCGCTCGAAGTTCGTTCCCACATCGCCATCCGTAGGACCTCGTATTTGCCCCCAAACCCATCGCCCAGTGCCGAGTAATTTGAGAAGACGTGTCTTAAGTCTTCTCAGGGGTTATTGTTGTTGAGGGTATATTTGTGGGAGTCTCCCCTAAGCTAGTTTTCCCTCCGAAGTACCCTCAGTTAAGACAGCCCTCAGACCCTTAAGGTCAGGGCCTAAAAAGGGGGATTTAGGTTAACAATCGGGTCCCCTACAGTAAGCCATTCTTTGGATGGCACCGTCCCCCATTCCGGTGAATGAGGACTAGGGATTGACACCCCCGACCCGGCCGCGTTGTCCATTATTCTACAGCATTAACCCTAGGACAAGGCTGAGGTACACCATAGGTTTACCTGTGGTAGTACCAGCTGGGTTGGGTTCCCGAAACGAAGAACATTACTGGAGCCACCCCACGGGGTCACAGCATGTCACCTACAGTGTCATGACCATATTACCCATGGGATATGGTACGGGTTTGCCCGTCAATGTGACTGATCACCACCTCTGTTTAATGTGACATGGCTCCACTTCGTTTAATGTGACATGTGCAAAACTCTTAATGGCAAGCGACACCAAAACGCATCTCCTGATTTCGATAACAGACATGGAGCCTGAATAGAGCTCATGAAATTTTTTAGTGAGCATTTTAAATTCTAGTCAATAGTAGTAAATTAGAAAAACTAGAAACAGAATTTTCGTTGGATGACTAATGATCAGATTCAGCAGAAGTATGATTGTCCAGGAAGATGCAAAATGAACTAATAGAATAAAAGGAAGATATTGGATATACCTACAATATTTTTATGCCACATAAAGAACGAGGATGAAAATAACGGCTCCAAATTTCTGTTCAACCGCAGGCTAAAAAACCTGAAACAATTTTTAACTCCCGCCAGACCCTCAGATACCTCATCAAGAAACTACTTAAACTGACTGTAGAACACCTTGATATCTGCAACAGGAATTCCTGCCCTTATTTCCACTTTCCTAATATTATGTGATCCTTCCCCTACATTCACGAGACAAGACAAAGTTATCACGGTGAGCTTGTATTGGGTATCAAATTGACATCGCCAATATTATAAAAATATAAAGTGATATGATGATGGACGTGACAAATTAAATTCACAAAAAAAACGCATATTGAAAACTTTACCAAAAACATGCGTACTTTGACCATAAAACTCTGTGCAAATTTAGCATATCTGTCACTTCTGCTGCATCCACGCCACCTGCTCACACATGACAGAAATTTAGCAAATGTACCTACAGTTACCCAAAGATCACTCGACCCTCAAAACCGACCAACGAGAGTTGTAAACCTACCTCAAATTCAAATTCCATAATGGAACTCAAAGTCGTGTCAGTTTTCGAGTACACATCAATTTGTTAGGCCTACCTCTTCAGAATGGCAATCCTGCCCCTTATCAGGTCGTTAAAGGATGATGGTCATGATCTTAACTATTTGGAGGGCACTCCCTGCCAGGCTACAGGGATAGCCTTGAACGTAGTTTGATCTGTACCTTGTAATTGATCTGTGCTGAGATCCCTAGCACTGCTGTTCCTCTTCTACCATAATTTTGGCCTATTATGCATATGGGTTGGTCACTGTAGGGCTTCTTCCTCATTGGCTGGCTGTTTGTCCTCTCGGTCAATCCAATTCAATGCTCTAAACAAAAAAGCTTTGAAAAAATTTCAAATTTAGATTCTACATGATTACGAAAATTATTTTACAACGAAGAGATAAAATTTTTCACATCCTCATCTTTTCAGGCCCTGAAATTGAAAAATCTACAAAAGAAAATGCGAAAAAATGTGCATTCTCAAACAAATGGGACGGGAAAAAATATTCTCCCTGGCAGTTTTGAGCACTGGTCAGCGGAATAAATAACATTTTATAGCAACAATAGGTTAGACAATAATAATCTTTTTGTTAATTTTGTTTTGTTATGGTTTTTGAAATTTTGTAAAAAAATTCAATGAAAAAAAACAAATTTTTGGCAAAATTTTGTGCAGCTAAAGTTTAGTATTGTCGCCAAAGTGCATCTGTAACCACTGTATTGAGAACTCCCATTACAAGGGTATAGGCCGCCTCAGTGTCCGGGACTTCTGAGGAATCAAACATAGAATCTCCTCAGCATATAGCTGCGAGGGGCACTACCACCCAACTGACCTCTGAAAGTTTGGCAGTTACTCATTTTTAAAGCCTGCCCTTCAGGCCAGCCTCGGGGGCAGTCTCTTGCATCTCCTCTCTGATATTGGCTGGGCAGAATTTACAAAGAATGCTCCTGAAGCCCATACACTACCACTGCCAGCTCCGTATTGACTTCTCATAGGTGATTGATACTGGATTTGTTTCTGGCCCTGTTGCTGATTTTGTTGTGGTCTTGTTGTTTCCTTGGTTTCACAGTGTCTTTCCACCTTTTCTCCATCAATACAGGAATTTCGAAAGGTTGTCCAACGTCATCTTTAGCTTTCTGAAATTTTCATGGAAACTTTTCTTGACAAGGGACAACTTCCTTTTCCTCGCCATATCTAGTACAGTTTACTGGAGTTCGTTCATTCAGTTAGCATACGCATCTTTGAATACAATACTATCATCACCATGCAAATATGCAGCACAAAAATTCTCGGTTACAACAGCTTTCGAGACTCATACATCTGCTCTGGGGTATGAGGGCCATTGCCTTCAAGAAAATTCTGAGTGGAGTGTTCTATGGATCAACATCAAACATCAAAATTTTACAACATGGATTGTTGGCAAATGATATTCGATTATAAATCAGCTTTATGGTTATGCTATGTAGATGACACATTCATACTATCAGATTAGTCAAGCTGAAAATAATCAGCATAATTCTCAACGATTGGGCTCTTTTGATCTGATAAATTACACTTTATATCAAGTGCAACAGACAACGCAGATTCATGTGCTCAATACGGCTGATTAAAATAGCTACCATAAATTTAATCTCAAAGTGGAAATTCCAAGAGGTAACAAAAGAGTCAAGTAATTCAAACTTCCGCATTTAGCCTTGGAAAAACTTCTACTTGACCATTTCATTTTGAGCCAAAGAAGTTTGCTGTAGATCAGCCTGTTAATTTTCACTTAAAATCTGAACCATACTTCTATTTTAATCACTAATATGATCGAGAGGAAGGAGTATCATTTTTATTGACAAGGAATTAAAAAAGCTTTGCCTTCATTTATTTTGCAAACCATCACAGAGAGAGCAAAGTCGACTGAAACTTAATTATGCAGTAAAATGCCTCATAATCAAATGTTGTTGAGCATCATTTAGCTCAAGAGCAAATCAAAATAATAACTGTTTTCACATGCATGAGACACCAACATATTTACGTTGCGAGTTATGGAAAGCAAAAGATCATTTTGGAGAAATATCTGCTGGTGCTTTTAAGGAATACTACAGCTATGAATTTCACGTGACTACTTTCGCATGATTTTGACCACAGTTTGAACTTTGCATAATGAATTTATCTACTAAGTACTTAAGCTTAGACTTAGAGCAGAGAGGAGCAGAGCCACGTATGCGGGAGCATAGTGCCTATCCCCTTGCGGGTTTTCCTGTATTTACTGGATTTCGCATTCAAATTTGCACTTAGATATTTCCAGTGTCAAAAATATTTTTCAGGCATGGTAGTGGAGGACCCAGGCCTTACACCTCAAAGAACTAGCTAGCGTACTTTGCTTGTACACACGCACTGTATACTCCTTACACGTTAAAAAATATGAAAAAATTCGATAGGCGATAATGTGCATAAGTACCGAAGTAGGTCAGATAATAGTCTGAAAAGTAGTAAAATTCCTATAAATCGAAAACCAACGAAGCTTTTCAATGTAGCACAAAATTTTTTTGTATATTTGATTCAGTATATAACATTCGGATAGCCAGTAATTATTCGGTATTTTTATTCAGTTAAATTGAGACCAGCAGCACTTTTGCTTTCTATGGAAAACCCACAATGTAACAAGTGTCACGTTTCATGCATATACAAATACATAAAATAATGATTTACGTTTGCAGTAAATAATGCTCAACAGTGATCTCTTATAAGATGCGATCGCCTCACCGTGTTTTTGTTTTTATATCAACAACTTAGTAGTATAGAAGGGGGGGGGCTTAGGGGTAAAATTGTGCCACGCCCATGTTATAAGATAGGACTTGGACTTAAAAAAAATTTGCATCCGTGGCACCCACACAAAACATAGCCGACCTTCCACCGACTACTATGACGTCATTTTTCCGGCTGGAAAAAAAAGCATGACGTCACACTTGACTAGAAAGAAAAAAGTTGCCGAAACTTGGCCCACCCACATCTCCGTCAAAACTTGAGATAATGTGACATATATGGTACTTTTTGGAATCAGCTTAATGAGATCTATCGATTGGTACACAACATGACCCATTTAGGACGAAAGCCTAAATTTAGTGCGGGACTCTACTGTTTGTGCTCTTATTTATTACACACTGCCGCCGCCCACCGCTGTCCGCCCACCGCCGCCACCCCCCCCCCCCCGCCTGTTGGGGGGGGGGGGGGAGGGAAGATCGCCTAGCTAATAAAGCTGAAGCTGCCGCTTCAAGCTTTATATAGCTAGCCTAAATGGAATAAACAATCAATATGAGCAATAAATCATGTGATATATCAACAGAAATTGTGTACTCATTCGCACTGATCACTGGATCAGTCCCAGCGCCAGCCGCGGGGAGGCTAGTACACGTGTGGCGCCAGTACTTTCATAGAAAGTACCCACAAATTAGAGAATATTCTAGCAGTATTTGAGTCCTATGAACCAGAAGTCTTACACATTTATTTGCCTGATGTCTGACTGTCAGTGCCTCGTCACCATGCACCTAACATCCTGCACACACACACATACACATGTTCAACTTCAGGCCGTCATTGGCTCCTCACCAAGCACCTGAAACCCAGCATAGAGTTGCATGACCCTAGACCATCAGTGGCTCCTCACCATGCATCTGGAGCCATGCTAGACACACACAAATTCATACAGGACTCTGGTGATTCTTCTTTTTTCGCTGCTGAAATACTCTCTCCTTTGTGTTTAAGTAAAAATGTCTGCATAGTAGACATGTGAATATAAATATAGTTGAAGGCAAATTTGATAAACAAAAAATAATAATAAAAAAATCGACAATCTAATTAAACTTACCTCACATGAGCAAAATCTTACAAATCTAATGGTACAGTTGTTATACCATCATCTAGGACTTTTCGTTTTATGTACAGGAAGGGAAGACCCTGTTTCTGTTGTATGTAAGTCCACATTGTATTATCACCTAGCATTCTGAATCCTATATTTTCTCCATTCCAAGGTTGCTTAGTTTCCAGAACAGATACATATTTGTCAAAAGTGATGTCATTTGTTTTTTTCATGACTCCTTTACAACTTAGTTTCTGGCTCTCTTCTCCTATTCCCATATATGTTTTGGCAGACAAACAGCACATTGCTGTGCCTGCCCACTCTACTTTCAGCAAGCCTGGAGTTCTCTCGTCATCTGGGGTTGTAACAAACCATTTTGGATAGACTTTGGTCATGAATTGGTCTTTTAACTCTGGTCTAACAATATCCAAAAGATTATGAGTTGAGATTGCAAGATAAATACTATCAGTGTCTGTTTCCATGCACTGATAACAAGCAGGATCAAAATACTTCTGTAAGATATCATAAAAAAATTCCAGCATGCGAATTTTCGCCCAATTGTAGACAGAAAGACCCACCACAATAGGGAGATCCATGACAATTTCCTGCTTATGCATGTGGACTTCATAACAGTTTTCTGTGATGAATTTTATTTTGTTAATATAAGGGCTTCGACTAAGTTCAGCAGCCCTCTTGTAATCTGTATAAAAAATGTTGAGATGTTTTTCTTTATTTGTCGGGGTTTTCCCATATCCGGTGTTACCCAGCAGTTTGAAAGTATCTGCAATCATTGACAGTTCTGGATTGGCATCACCCTCTCGCCTATGCATGGTAACTTTGTCTTTGAATTGTTCAAAAGGGATAGATTTGTCAAATTGAACAATTTCATAAATTTTTTCAAGTATTAAACCATGGTTTACCAGAAACTGAATCATGGGTGTAGAAAGCATGATTTCTCGACCAAAATAACTACTGATCAAATTTTTTCTTGGCTGTTTGAGTTGCTCTGTTCTCTCTGCATATTTTTTCATAAGGTCACCCGCATCATTCTGACCCACCTCAGCATGCTTTATGATGGGTGGAAAGTCTGCATATGCTTCTTTCAGCTGATTGGGTGTAAAAATATCAACCTTGGCGAATCCAAACACTGACCCATCCAAAATCGATTTTTCCATGATGGTTTTGTCTACATACTTTTGGCATTGGTATTGTCTGAAAAATTGGGGACATACTCGAGATCTCTCTTTTATATACTCCTTACGTTTTTCTGACCATTGACACTCCCATATGGTGACAAGATTATAGCCTAAAGATCTTATGTAGGCTTCTTTCTCCAGTCTATTTTGATGCTCTTGATTACTGTCTTTTATCTGGTTGATTTTGCTGAGAGAACAATTATGACAATGCCAGTAGCATCCATAGAACTCATAGATGGAGTTAGTGTCTCGACAGTATCCATCAACTGGTAAATATCTTGGACCAATACATTTTTCTTTACCATTACCAAGGTGCTGTATAAAATGGCCACTTTTCCATGATTCTTGTTCCAGCCATTCAATTGAGATTTTCTTGGCACTGCTTACTTTCTGGAACCTGTTTCCATTGAGCACCCAGTGGTAAAAAAAGCCTGTGGGTGTAGGCATGGATTGGGCCCAAAGGTAGAGGGCATTGAAATCCAGGCCAATGATAGCCTTCACTGGCTTCTCTGGATTATTTCGTATAAAAGTTTTGTCTTTGATGGCCATACGGGTCATGACCATGGCTAGACCACCTCTCATGCTAGATTCCAAGGAATAGTAGACATCCTTTGTCTTTTCAGAAAAAAGGGAGAAATGAGTATCTGGGATACTCTTGAATAAATACTGTTCAGTAACACCAGGTAAGGACATTGCTTCCCTAAAAATATCTATACCAAACTGAACCCAATAAAGATTAGCCATTGTAGAAACAGCTTCTAAGAATGGAATAACATCTCGAAGATTATAGAAAACTAAAAAATCTTTCAAAGTGGTCATATTATTGTTACCCCAATATCTTTGGCATTCCATATATTCATCTTCAGAAATAGTTTCCTTCCGAAGTGTGCTATAGAAAGCTTCAGAAGCGGGTAATTTAATATCACTGAGTTTGTCAAAACAGTCCAGGTACTCGTAGGGGAATTTAGCTTTTGGAAGACTAGCCCCATATGCTTTCATGAAACTGTCTAGACTAAAGCCTGGAGCAACGTATAAGGATATATCCAGGAATTTGAGATTGTCTGTTGATACCCAAAAGATAAGTGCCATTCCTTAATATGGCCTTGGGCCATTGCTTTTCCCCATCATCCCTGACTTGTTGGACTAATTTTGGGAATATGTTACTTTTAATAAGATTGATATTATACTTTCCTTAATTGAACCCCAGACAAGTCAACTGGGAACAGTAGCGCTCAAGTCGTCTCTTTACTGCTAAAAGTGAATTGAGATGGCCTTTTTCCCGATGACAATCTTTCTTTTTAGATACCTGCTCTTGTATATATGTTTTACAGCTTTCTAGAAGGCTATCCACTTGCCTGAAAAGATGTCCATTTTGTTTAGTCAAAATTTCATTTTGCTGAAAGCTGATCAACTCTAGATGGCTGATCATTTTTTATACCAAAACATGAGGATCTTTTTCAACAAAACATATTGGTGTAAAACCTGGAATACTAGTAGCTATAGCACAAGAAACTGGTTGATGTTGAGCCATGAATGTTAATTTTCCAGATGATGGTTGAGATTTCTTTATGAATAGTGCTTCAAAATCATATACAGCAAAATATGGGCAGAACTTCTGAACACCATCTATAGATATATCCAGTTCCTCCAGTTGGTCAAAAATGGATTTTTTTCACACTGTATATACCACCAGGGAATTTGTGAACAGTTTTACCCAAGTGACAATGATCTTTCAAATGATTATTCAGCTTTTCCCTCTTCTTGAACATTCTCCCACATGCTTGACAGGAGTACCGATTTGCATATTGGTCCAGATTTACAATATAACAGTAGTGGGCCTTGCCACATTCATTAAAAGAAATATCCAAATTGAGTAGCCTATTATATTTCTGGATAACATTTTTCCAGCAGACTGCAGTATCAGTGGTCTTATTCATATGAAACACTTGGATGTCCACTTGAAATAATTTTTCAATTAGTTCTAAATCAGTAAATGGAACGCCAGAGAAGGTGTCTATCAAAACTTCATTTTTCTTCTTCTGACAGTATTTCATGAAAAGGCCAAAAACAAAAGCTTTATTTTCAAAGTCCCCAGTGAGGCACATAGATAAGCATCGAAATAAGCACAAGTTATCATTAAATTTATTATGCTGTCTATCCCGTGTCATTCCTAGAATATTATGTCGTTGATGATCTATGTTTTCTGGCAGGAGAAAGTCCCTACAACCAGCAACAAAGTCCTTCTGGGGAATGACATAAAACTCTATATTGGTGATGATATACAAACCCCATTTTGTGTCTGGGCGAGTGAATTTTTCTTGTAAATCAATACTTTTCATATTTTCTATCAGCTCTTTTACATCTTCACCATTTCTGATTAAAGCAGGCTTATCCAATAGAGTAAAATTATTGTGACATGTATACCAATACTTTAACTCACCTGTCTCTCGATTCTTCAGCAGACAGCCAATTGCTGCATTGAGCCGAAAACATTCTTTTTCTGTATAATAAATGTCCTCCAACATACTTTCAAAATTGCCATTAACTTTGGCCCATCGATAATTGTATGAGTGGTCCAATAAATTTGATATTGATTTCCTTGTCTTTATGAGGCGCCAATAGTTAGTTACTTGTTCCTGGGCATCATATGGATACTCAAATAAATCAGCTGGTTGATCTTCATCATCTTTCAACACAGACTTAGTATCCAGTTCCATAGGTACTGATTTATTTTCTTGATTGTTCACTGGCTTTACTTTGAGACAATCTTTGATGTGATTGCTGGAGAGCATTTCAGAATTATTTCTGAAGCTCAGTTGACAGAATGAACAATATTTGTCATAATGATTCCCTTTGAAGTGCCTTGCTAAGCTCTTCTTTTGAGTGAAAGCACTCATGTACTGTGGGCACCTGTACCTCACACCATTATGTTCAGCTTCAATGTGCTGGTCCAAATAAAATTTCTGTTTGAAGATCTTATCACATTCCATACATTTAAGTAATGCACTATTATTCTCCATTATAAAATAACTAAATTAAATGAGACAACTTTGATAAATTCACCTTTCTTTAACTTGATAAAAATCACAAATGAGCTTTCCTCAAATTTTTTTTGCTTTTATACTCTTATGGGAAGGATTACTGTAGGCTTAGTGGAACAGCAAAACCTACTGATCTATTCCATCAAATGTCACATCTTTCTCACTTTTCCTGATGATTCATACTGAAATAAACTGTTTCTTTCTGGTTTTTTCTTATCTCACTTTTTGATCTGTCTTTCAAGTCAAATTTAATCAAAATGCACATATAAAAGCTTTCTTGCTTACATCACTTTTCTTTAGACAAGCAGTCACCTTATGAGTCATTTTCTCAACTATCTTTGTGTAAAAGTATTTCTTGCCTTTTAGCTAGCCTTGATTCACAACAATGAGCATGTGAATCACTTGAGCTTCTAATACTGTACCTCACTGCTCTTTAAATTTGATCTCTTTGCTACTTTCACTAGTGGAAAAATAAGCCAGACTTAACCATCTTTTCATCTACATAAAATGTTTCATATAGTGGGAAGGTTTTCAATCAATAAAGTTTAGGTAAATAAACAACAACTGACTCTCTTCGAAAATTGATTGGTGGCTATAAAAGTTGGCTGGCTCTCTAAAATGAAGAAAAAAATGGATGCTAACCACACTACTGAACATTTTCTAGCTTGTCTGGAAAGGCATAATGGGAAAACAGTTTTTACTGAGATATGGTATTGTGTGGCTCTATTGACTATACTAACAATACTGACTATTGAAATTGTTAAGGAGATATTTGGAGAACCTGTTCACCAAAAAACCTAAAACTAGTACAAAAAGTGTCAGATTCAATCATGCAGATGTATAAATAAAAGTTTGACAGCAGCATGCTTGAAAAAATGGACAAGCTCTTTGAAAGCATATACTTCAACCCAAGTACAGGGTAATGTAGTGTTCAGAACCTGTTACGACAGGCAAAAGCTAGTAATCCCAGGGTCACTCTGCATTCTGTTAAGGAATGGTTACAGAAACAGCCAACATATACTGTACACAAGTATGCTAGGCGCCATTACCCCAGGAATAATGTTCTAGTTACTGATATTGATGAACAGTGGCAAATGGATCTTGCAGACCTCATGTTAGGCTGCTGTGGGGTCACAATTAAGCAACAGTTCTGACCACAGGCTAACAACAATAATAAACACCACAAAACTCTCCCAGACGTTTCACCAGATACTCGCCAGAACTTTCACTAAACCTCAGGCAGAACACCTTGACACGTACCTCAGGAGCTCCTACCCAAGTCTCCACTCCTAATCTTAAAGCCTCCTTCCACTACGCTCACAAAACAAAACAACTTACAGGTCCAAGTTGTATTGGGTGACGAAGGGCGACGCCAATATAAAATAATAAACAAAAATCTTATAATAAAGACGATGGCGGCGACGCTCCGTAAACAAGTCTTTTTTAACACTAATAAAAAGACAGCAAAAACGCGAAACAGTGGCAGAAATAACCTATGCAAATTTATCATTTCTTTTCGCCACTTTTCGCCGCGTCCAACCGCCTGCGCACCGACGCCGGAAGCTGAACACGTGCACCTGAGCCCACCTCAACATCCCTCGGCCCTCAAAACCGACCAACGGGAGGTGAAAACCTTTCTGCAGCCTGAGTCTCATACTGAGGCCCCGACTGCATAACAGTTTTCCCCTCGGAAAACAAATTTTTGGGGCTACCCCCTCCAAGATGTGATCCAGCCCCTACCAGGTCCTTGAGGTGACGGCGACCTTGACCAATCCATTCGGCAGGGCACTCCCTTTCGGGCTACCGGAAACGATCACGAATGTAGTTCGGCCTGGACTTTGACGTCGATCTGTGCCTAGATCCGGGGCGTCGCCGTTCCTCTTCTCCCATTTCCTGGTTTTTACAACCTCGGTGATGAGGTGCCCCAGGTGCGCTTCCTCCCCGGTCGGCCGCTCGCCACATCGCTCCGTCCAATACAAATCTACTCAGTAAAAAAGATTTTCTATAAAAGACTTCAGATTTACGAAATAAATTTATAAACGCAAAATAAAATTTCACGTCTTCATCTTTTTCAGGCCCTGAAAGTAAACGAGAAAAAATACAAGGGCTATATACACGCCCGAAATAAGATGGACGGAAATAACGAATTTTGCCGGGCAACTTTTGGGCACCGGAAACGAGAAAAATTTAAAATTTAAAGCAACAATAAAACGAGATAATATATTTTTTTTTTTTTTTTTTGTATTTTGTATTTTATTTTTGTTTTTGTATTTTTGTATTTTTGAAATAAAATTTGTACGAAATAACGAATTTTGGTCCAAAAAGTAAGCCGCTATATGAAATTATTGTTGCCCGCCGCCACCATAACCGCCGTATTGGAAGCTACCACGGCGAGGGTAGGGACCACCCCGAGCTCCACGACCCCTGAGGAATCCCCCAAAAACTCCTCGAGGTTGGGCCACACGAGGGGGTCCGCCCATCGCCTGTCCTCTATACGGTTGCGGATTAACCATCTTAAAGGGTCTACCTTGACCCTGTCCCTGACCCCAGCCCCGGCCATATCCCCCTCCAGTTCCCCTCTGGTACGAGCCCTGAGTGGAACTTACGGAAGATACTCCTGAAGCTGAGGTAGTGGACCTACCTTGACTTTGTTGATTCGCATACGGTAATCTGAATACTCCAGGCTGGTGCCGACCCTGCGAGTGAGACGATTGTCGCGAGTGCTGGCTCCTAGTCCTGGATGCATCCCTAGGTTGTCTCTCCGTTAACATTGGAATCTTGAAGGGTTGCCCCTCCTCATCCTCTGCTTTCTGGAATTTACCAGAAAATTTCTGAACCATATCAGACAACCTCCTTTTCGCTGCCATATCTACTGCAGTTTGTTGGTGTTCCTGCATTCGGTTGGCATACGCTTCCCTGAATGCAGTACTACCTTCTCCCCGCAGATAGATAGAATAATACCTTTCCGTAACAAATGACTTGGCCCGTGCATCAATTGCACCAATATGTCTCGGGCCCAACTGCTGTTGTTCTAACTTTAGCAACACCATGGTACATAAGTATCTCACGGCTGCCATCACTATTTCCGCATCAAAATGATGAAACCAATTTGGCATGAACCTGAGCCAAATATACTCCCAAATGGGCTCAGGAACGTTTACATGATCATACAGGAAACCACCTTGAACATCAAAGTGATCCCCGTAGTTCTCGTAAAGCTCCTCTACTCCATTATTCACTAATGCCCAGATGATTTGATTCCTATTATCATCTGGCATATCCTGAGCAAAGAATTCGATCACCTCCGGTGTCGAAAAATCTATCCTTCCCTTCACCAAGGGAAACTTCTTATGGACGTCCCAGTAGTCTCTCAAAACAGAACTTAGGTACTCCAAAGTTACTTCCTTATCTCTACTTCTCTTGACCGATTTTGTCGGTTCCGACGTAGAGGGTTTAGAAACAACTTTTTTCCCTGAAGCGCTGCTCTGGTCCTGCTGAGAAGTCTTATCCACCTTAGACAAGGGCTTAGCCAAAGTACTTTTCGTCGTTGCACTTACCTGAGATGCAGACGATTTACTAGGTACTTTAGCCGAAGCAACCGTCGACTGCACCTGACTCGTAGAACTTTTGGTTCCAGGCATCAGGCTCGTCGGCGTAGTTCCAGTCTTGGATTTGGTTGAATCCGTCAATAAAGTTGTAGATCCTGCAAACTTCAAATCCACAGACGTAGAACTCCCTGTCTGTTCTCCTTCTCCATCACTGATTTCAATAACATCCTCTTCATCTCTCTTTTTAGCCCTATTGGCCCTTCGGGCTAACTTTCGTCTTCCTAGTCTTTTAATTTGTTCGTCTGTACGACCTTCTGCTCTGAACTTTCTAACCTCTTCGGCAGTATACATACCTGGTATACCACCATCCATACTTGGATCTCTGGGCGCTACTTGAACTGTCGGCGTAACCTTGCTGACCGCAGGCTGGATGACCTGCGTACTAGAAGGTTGCACCGGCAATTTCGGGATATGATAAGCAGTAGGCGGCTTGGCTGGAGCTTGCACGACTGTAGGCGCTGCCAGAGGCGTCGGCTGCACCGTAAAACCAGCCAATACTAGTTCCAGCTGCTTCTGCTGCTGATCTAATCTCGCTTTCTGCTCCGCAAGCTGCTTAGTAAAAATCTCTTTCTGTCTCTCGATTTCCTTTTCAGCTTGCTCCCTGAGCCTTGCTTCAATTTCCTCTATTGCTGGACTTGCAGCAATCGTTATCAGATTGCTTTCATCCAACATCGGCTCTGCCCTGACATCCATTCCAGAAAGTAAACTCTCTGTCTGATCTAATAATGAGGTTACCTGTGTTTCTTGATCAGGCTGTATCAACGATTCAACAGTGACCTCATTGTCCACTTCTAAATCGTCTCCTACCTGATTCAAGTCTATGGGGGTGTTGAGGTCTGCAGGTATCACCTGTAGCTGTGCTTTCGCCGCAACAGGCTCAGCCTGCATCCCCTGCACCTGATCCAAACTACTCATATCAACTCCAGATTGTTGACTCACCATTGTGCTTACCTCAGTGCCTGTAACCGGCACTGCTGGCTGCTTACCTATCGGCGTCACTACAACCTTATCGCCAATATGCGTAATCGTAAAACCTGGAGCATCGGACGGCAATATCGGCTCAAAAAATGGCGGCTCGTAACCTGGAACGTATTCCGGTTGATACGCTAAGACGCTCTTTTTCTGATTCTCCTTCGTTGCGTCCTCACTCATATCTATTGGGTATCGCAAACCTGGAACTCTAACAGCTATCTGGCGGAAAAAAAACCTCTGATAGCAGTACGGATTATCTTTGTACTGCGGACACTCCGCCAAATGCTTCCTTTTATCTTCCGGTCTTTGCTCCCATGACTTTGTCTTGGGCCAAAATCGGATCGGCAGAAATCCGAAACAATTTCCCCAACATGTAATAGAATCGCCCTTGGTTGGCGTATGTACCTCTGTTACTGGAAGACTATTCAAAAATGATAAGTACTGACCGTACCTATCTCCCCTCCACAACATCTTCAAGAGTTGTTCCTTTCCCTCAGGGCTAAAGGATCTCAAATAGTTGTGGTCAAGGAGAGAGGTAAGGTACTCTTCCGCCTCCTCTCTACAAGCTGGCCAAAACAAATGAAACGTAAGCGGAACTTTATTACACACTGACTCCAAATTCTTAAAATTGTCCTCGATCAATATTTCAGAATAAGGACCGATATCCATACTCCAGTGTTGTCTTACATACGAGTCTTTACCGTTCGAAATTCTGACCGGTTCATACTCGTGGTAATCAACTTCCAGAGATGGTATCTCCAATAACTGCTTCGTTTCCTTCCTATACCTTAGGTAATTCTCGTATAAAACCATAGATACTGGTTCATCGAGTCTACTGAAACTCTTCCCTCGATTAACCATATCTACCACCTTGTTCATTATCCGAGTTCTAATCTGCTTTTCCGACAAAGCTTCTTCGAACTCTTCATCCTCACTTACCGTATCATTACCGTCTACATTCTTACTTTTTTCTTTAACGGTATAATCAGGATGAATACCCTTAGGTATACTCACGTCTCTTCCTCTCTTCGGATTTGCCTCGTAATGAGGGAAGCTGTACTCCACATAGCCTCCAAATGAGGTGTCCATTTGGGCAGCCATACGGGCATACGCTTCCTGTCTCATTACGTGGTAAATAGCCGACGACTGCGGCTCCTCTACTTCCGGACTTCCACAAAAAGTCTGCGGAAAATTCTCTCCATGTATGATATTAAAAAACCTGTACAACCTGTACGACATTATCTGGATTTGATCCGCTTTCATCAAATCATGCGGAAAATACTGGAATCCGACCTCGACTTCCATAGCTAACTCATAGTGGAAAAACGCTAAGAAAACCAACAATGAGTAGTAGGCGTCCAGTGCTGAATACCTGATTTCAAACTGCGTCAACGTGTGCCTACAGAATCGTTCACGTTGCGCTCTCTGACGGAAATCGATTTGGAAATAACCAACGTCCGCCAGATACAGCTCCGTGAACAATCCTTTCAGCTTAAAAGTTTCCGGGCAAAGTCCCAACTTCCTGGACATTGCCAAAAATCTTCCGTTCAATTGATCTCCTACCTTGGCTACGTCATAATAACGGCCATACGAAGATGTAATTCTATACTTGATCTCTGCTGTCAGATCAACATCCTGGTGATTTCTGCCTGCGCCATTAACATTCCAGACGGCAACCAGATCTGTAACCAAGTTGTATCCAACGAGAAGCATGTCCGAATCTAAGAGCTCATGAATGAGCGTCCATTCCTTCAGCATGATTGTCGTAGTATCTACAACAAAGGTGTCTCCAGTCACCGTCGAGAAGCTAATGACTCTCGCGAACTCCTTCCCTTTTGGGTTATCAACCCCAGAAGTCGCGAAAACCTTACTCACATACTCTTGAGTAACTTTTTCGGTATCAAAACCGATAACTGGCTGTCCTCGAAACCTGCTCACCTTCAGAGTTTCGATCATCTCAGCCACCTTACCTATCTCGACCAATTTCGGTTCTGTTAGTTCCAACGGAAATCTTCCGAACGTCGTTGCAAACCATCGTTCTAATTCGCCGACTCTAACAATGCGCTTGACATTGTAGTCTAAAAAATTCAGGCGAAATGTTTACAACTTTTTAATGAAAATTTTTCCCAAAGCGGACAAACATCGGTTAAACTCTACCTTCACCACAGATAGTAAGCACAAATAGGAAAAAGAAAAGAAAATTGCAAGCAGGGGAAAATAAGGTACCACACATATATTGGGTTAGTGTTGGCAGATAGTTAAACACAAGTGCGGCCCCGACTTCTACCTTATACGGGAGTACACGCACAGACCACCTGCGTCTTCCATCAATCGACTGCTAGCCGTCTCAATCCAACGCCCAAAACGGCCTATCCAATCAATAAATTAAGAATTTCCAAGAAGAAATTTGAAAATATATTTACTAATTTACCCAAAATGTGGAAATTCGTAGAAAAATAGATTAAGATGGAATTTAAAAATTTAAATAATTTTGAAATTATCTACCCCTAGTCGACTAGTTGCTACACTCCACTTCTTCCCCATCACATAGTCGAATTTATTCAACTCGCTATGTGTGTAGAGGAATAATGTAGTTTCGCAAAAAGTCCAAATTTTGCGCTACGGGCAGCTTTGCCACACTTTTTCAAGTTGACAGAACAATTATGTTCCCACTAAATTTTTACAATTGTCTAGGCCTTCGTCTAGACACCCGTGGGCTATAACATCCTGCTTTGCCCAAATAATTTTTAAATTAACTAAGTTTAAAAACTTAGGTCGCTTACCATCGACTAAAAAATACCGATTGTTTTGCCGCACCTGCGGCTGTCCGTAGGTCACGTGGGGGTCCGTGACCAAATACTGCTTTGTCCGGCGTCCATTGGGGGGCCTGGACATTCCTTCCGCTTCTTTTTCGAATTCTAATAATTCGGCGCTATCAATTTTTGCAAAAATTTTTTAAATTTGTTTAATATGAGCTGAAAAATCGACAAATTTTCCGCTTTCGCTACTTTTTGTCTATTTTCACTCTAAAAACTTGAGCAGTTTTCCCAATTCTTCCAATATTCACAGAATTGGGGGGCAACAACTAACTATTTCCTCCGAAATTAATCGGACTCGGGAAAATTTAAAATTTTTGCCGCGAAAAAAGTTTTAAAAATTTAGGTTTTTGCGAAGAGTGGTTTTTTACCAAAAATTTTGAGAAATTTTAAGATTTACGCGAGAAAAATTTAAAAATACATGATAAATAGGCGATAAATACATAAATAAATACAATTAATTACAATTTGTACTTAAATACACAATTCGGGACGAAAAAATATGGGGGGGTATTCATACGCACACACACACAAAAACACAGCGCTACGCGCTACGGCAGTTTATAATTACTAATTTTTGAATCTACAGTAAACTGCGTGTCCTTAGATGACACGTCGTTAGACTGCAGCCATCTACTGGTCTCGTAGCGAAAGTGCTTTAACCTGCTCACGGATACCACCTGCTTTTTCAGCGGCTCTCTCCAGTGAGCGATTTCAAGCACATTCTCTGATAATCTACTATTATCAGTAACAACATACGGTCCTTGCCACGGCAGACCCAGTTTTTTCTGTTTATCGACTTTCAGCAAAACCCAATCATTGACGGAATAATCATGAGCTTTTGCTTTACGGTCAAAAAACTTTTTACTGCTCTCCGCAGCCTTCCTGATATTCTCAGCAATGACTTCATAAGTTTCTACTAAGCTTTCGGTTAGTATATGCTTATAAGCCTCATAGTTCATTGGCAGAACTATGTTTCTAGCAACTCCAATACTAATGCCAAAATTTGCCTCATGACCTCTCAATAAGGCAAATGGAGAACATTTTGTTGAGGTATGAGGTGTGGCATTATATGCAAAAACGACAGATTGCAAATATCTGTCCCACTTATCTGAATCCTCTATAGCAACTTTTCGCAACTGCTTGATCAAGGTTTGGTTAAACCTTTCAACCATTCCATTTCCTTGTGGATGGTAGGCAGTTGTGAAGATCTTTTGACACTCCAACAATTTACAGACTGACGTCATCAAATCAGCTGTAAAGCATGAACCGTTATCACTCAACAATTTCACCGGGGTTCCATGCCTAAACACAATATTTCGAAGAAAACTGTCCACAATGGTTACAGCAGATTGATCTGGAATCATTTCTGCTTCCACCCATTTTGTAAAGTAATCTTGAAATACTATCACATATGGTCTTTTCTCGCTCATGGGAGATATTCCCACAATATCTACAGAGACTATGTCAAATGGTCCTCTAGGAATGATTGGATTCAATGGCGGAATCGTAGCCTTTCCTGGAGTCGCAATTTGACATATCGGACAAAAGCTGATCCAGCTCCGAACATCCTTCTCGATGCTCGGCCACCAGAACCGCTTCTTAATAATAGCAAGGGTTCTCTTAAACCCTTGATGCGTCATCATCACTGCTCCATGATACTGATGCAGGACAACTTTTTTGAGAACAGAGGGGACAACAACTTGATCCTCTGCCTCACCAAAAGTCTCTCTATATAGTATCCCTTGATCGATATAAAAGCTACTTTGAGACTTGGTGCCACTATTAGCACCTAGTTTCTCGAAGATCACTTTTAGATCTTTATCCTTTCCTTGCAACTTTGACATCAAGGCGTTTGAGATAAGCCCTTTCGGTCTACCATCTTCAATCTCTGGGGCTTCTTCAAACTCCTTCTCCTCCGGTTCAAATATTCTCTTCACCTCTTCTTTAGGTTTTGCTTGCCCAGGAGGATGTCCTTTTTCCTCCTGCTGCAAGTTTTTTGACATTTGTCTAGTGACTACCGCCTCAATTTCATATTTCTCAGGCGTTTGATAATTATCAAATTCTGGAGAAATATTAAGTTGAGTTTCATCACTAACACTATACTTTGAAGCCACTGAAGCTGTGGTCATCTTCACCGGAGTGAAGACTCCTACAGCCCCATCCACTTCATCTCCTCTGAGTTCCCGAAGTTGTTTCACTAAAACTTTGTGGTTTTGGTTAAGGACTTCGTCTTCAGTAAGAGTTTTAACTTCTTCCTTCTGAAAGATAAGTTCCCATTTTGGTGGCAACTTCTCTTTCTGCTCATCCGGTTCCTCCTTCCTGGAGAGGAAATCTGCCATGGCATTCTGTCTGCCAGGCACGTACTCCAACTTGTGATTAAACTGGCAAATGAATGGGTACCACCTCTTGAGTTTGTCATTAGTCTGTGTATTCACCCTCATTGATAATAATGGTTTGTGGTCAGTTTGAATCCTGACCTTTTGGCCCAAAAGATAATGTTTATAAATTTTAAGGCCGTAAACCACAGCTAAGCATTCTCTTTCGGTGGCGCACCATTTCCTTTCTTCTGCCCGCAATATCCGACTATTGTAGGCAACTACCCAACGTTCCGAGTCAGTCTCTTGACATAACACTGCTCCCAATGCAATTCCACTGGCATCCGTTTGAAGAATGAATCGTGCAGATCCATCTAAAATTGGATGTCTTAAGAAAGGTACTGAGGTCAATGCTACTTTGAGCTTCTCAAAAGTTGTGTAATGTAACTCCGTCACATTCCATGTTCCCTTCTTGCCTGTTAATTTGTACAAGGGTTCAGCTAGTGCTGCTAGGTCTGGTATAAATTTCTTACACTATTGTAGCATACCTAGGAATCTTTGCATTTTCTTAACAGAATCCGGGAATGGAAATTCCGTTATCGCCTTGACCTTCTTAGGATCTGGAGAAATTCCATTCGCGTCCAAGATGTGTCCTAAAAAGTGCACCTTCTCGGGAAGAAATTCACATTTCTCTGGCTTAAGAGTCAACTTCGCCTTCCTCAACGCTTCTAGCACCAAGTTCAAATTCTCTAAGTGTTCCTCGAACGTATTCGAGAAGATGATAATATCATCTATATACACTAGGCAAATTTTCCATACCAAATCCCCAAGGATTCTCTCCATCATCCTTTGGAATTCAGCAGGTGCATTCTTCAACCCAAACGGCATCACTTTAAACTGAAATAAGCCCTCTTGGCATATAAAAGCCGTTTTCTCCTTGCTCTCCTCCTCCATCGGGACCTGCCAATATCCCGACTTCAAATCTAGAGTCGTATAAAACTTCGCTCTTCCAAGGCAATCTAAATAATCATCCATTCTCGGGATGGGATATTTATCATCCTTGGTCACTTCGTTTATACCTCTAAAATCCACTACGGGTCTCGTAGTTCCATCTTTCTTTCCAACCAGGAACAAGGGTGCAGCCCACGGTGACTTCGAGGGCTCGATCACTCCTTGATCCAACATCTCCTTTATATGTCGCCTTACTCCTGGCCGACTATTAATTGAAGCTCTGTAATATCGCTTTGCTACAGGTCTTGCATCTCCTGTATCTATCTTACACGTCAGAGCTGGGGTTGTAGTAGCCGGATCACCGGGCAAGCTAAAGACATCTCTGTACTTCAACAGAGACTCTATAGCTTCCATTTTCTTCTCTTCCGAAATTTTTGCCTTCGATATCATCTTGCATAGTGAAGTATAGAACTCTACAGAATCAGCTTTTGATAATGCAGGCATTCCTTCCTTTACCATGCAGGTCTGATATTCCTATTCCTCCTTTATCTTCTTCATTTCCTTCACCTTCTTGTACGTATCATCATCTTCAATAAGCATAGATTCTGTATAGCCAATGATTTGATCTCTCTCAAACCGACATCCAGAACCTGTGGTATTGGAGATTAGTACTACAAACTCCTCTTGTGATCCGTCTACAACCGCTTTCTCCATTCTGAACTTCCTTTCAGAATCCTTTGATTCGACGATAATTCCGTTCAACGTGGCATCTCCATGTTGATCCCAAAGTTTTGCCTTCATCAAAACATCTGTTCCATATGGAATGTAGGTTTTACTACATGCAACAATTGCAACAGTTGTCTTTAGTAGACAAACTTTTGGATAAACAATTTGATTTATGCAATCAGTCGACGCCACACTGACTTTAGTTACTTCTTCCATTACCGTTTGCACAGTAGTTACAGAAGGAACTTGAACTACGTCAATCTTCCTCTCAATGCCTTGTATCGTCATGGCATTCCTTTTGAAATCAATCACCACACCTAAATCTGGGTGTGCCAAAAAATCTGTGCCCAAGATCAGGTCCTCACCTGCATCTGGCAACACTATAGCATTGACTGGGAAACTTCCGAATTCAGTCTTCATACAAACTGGTACATACCCATAGGCATGCACAACTTTTCCATCAGCTACAGTCACTTTAAGGATACGAGGGTACACTGTATAATCAACGTCTAATGCCCTTTTCAGGAGCTTAGAAGACATGACCGTACACTGAGCTCCTGTATCAATTAAAGCTCTGGTAGCCGTTTCTTTAATAACCACATTTATGTAGAAAGGAACCGTTTTCGGATAATTTTCCAACAACCTTCTCTCTACGTCCGTTGCTTTTCTTCCATATTTCACATGAGCTAAATCTCTTTCTTTCACTTTCTCTAGAGGTGTCACCTTATCCAGGTGAATAATACTTCCGAGAACCAAACTAGAAGATTTGTTTCTACTCTTTTCGCTTTCATCATCCACATCTGTACGGCTTGTCACCATTACGTTATGCGAACTAGGTTGCGACTGGTTCGAAACAAATGATCCAGACTGATCCTGGACGGTACTACCCTGAATAGCAGGTTGACTAGTTGGTGCAGGTAACATCAACTGAGGCTGTCTCTGCAACTGGATGCCTTGTTCCCTAAGTCTGCAGAATTCCCTGTATCTCTCAAACTCTGGGTCATACCCGTACATTTGATCTTCTTCGGGGAATCCTACATAATAGGCACCTCTTCCTCTAAATCCAAATTGAGGTCCACCTCTTCCTCTAAAACTTCCTCTATATGAAGCATTTCTATCACCACCATAATACAGATTAGACATGCCACGGTTAAATCCACCGTGCTGCTGTTGCTGACGCCGGTATGCTAATGTCTTACACTCCTCCGTAGCATGCGAATTATTCTTATGATAAATGCAATAGGGTCTCTGCTGCTTCAACTGCTTCTGCTTTTCAGCAGACGCAGCCTTCACAGTAGTCAACTCTTTTAAGGCTTCACTCTGAGTAACTTGTAATTTATCCACTTTCTGAACCAATTGTAGCCACTCCTTTGAGAGAATAGCTAGAAAAGACTCCTTGGCCTGCTCCTCGTTAGACTTTTTGACATCACGAGGCGACGGACCAGGTAGCATCTCTTCCGCATTCTCCTCACTTCTCTCCTCTTCTACTGCCTTTTGCAACTGATTTTGTGGTCTTGACTTCGTTTGGTTATACTTTTTAGTACTTCCATACAGAGCATTCCCGACAAAAGCAATTTCCGGGCACATCTCCTCCGCTACAACTTGATTCACTACAATCGGTTTATCTTTGGCTCCAAAAGTAGTAAACACATTCTTATATTTCTTATCAATCTGTGTTACGGCGTATGCAAGGTCTTGCCAAGTTTTCATCGATGGCAATACATCCTGCAACTCCGTCTGATACAACGGACTACTCTTATAAATGAAGGCATTAATAATATTCTCTTGCCTTACTTGATCACTCTGATCTGCATAGACCAGATCCACATGATTACTCAATCTCTTTAAAAACTCTAAGGCTGACTCGCCTTCTTCCTGTTTCATATTAAACAACTCTCTTTTGAGCATCGTCAAATCATAAGTCGGCGCGAGATACTTTAAAATATTTCTCCGCGCTTCTGTATAACTTGAGGATGTTCTCGCTATCCTCCTCGCCGTGTTCTGAGACAACCTTCTCAAACACTCCTTTTTCACTTTATCAGCCGTATTCTCCAGAAACTCACTTTCCAGATCAGTAAAAAACTTCAAAGCCTCCGTCGGCTTTATACTATCATGCAAAGGTCTATGTTTCAAGGCCTTTACCACATCTCTCACATCAACTTCAACACTTGAGCTAGAGTTCGAAGTAGATGAACTGCTATTATCACTATCCGAGTAATGTCTACTTCTAGCTCTAGATCTGTGAGATCTCTTTCGACTCTTCGACTTTCTTTTTCTTCTCCTCTCAGGGCTAAGGTCAGCTCTATTTGCGGTATCTCTCCAAGGAGTAGGACGAGAAAACCTATCCTCTCCCTGGGACGATTCGTCGCAAATAGTCACTTTCCTTTCCCTCGACCTCCTATTCTCTGAGTAACCGTAGGCATTCGATTGTGCTTGTTCAGCATTCCTCGAACTCTGCGGCTCCTCAGTCCAACCTCTATCTCTAGCCGAATATTTGTCTCTATCCTCTTGAGACCTGACATAAACTTCTGAATGAACCTCTCTCTTAGGTTCAGTTACTCTCTCAACTCTATTCTCAAGGTAAGAAGACTCACCTATCTTCCTCCGTTGATCATCCTCGGACTCCTTTTCCTTGACCTGCGCGCTTTCGATTACTTTGATCAATAACTCGACCTTCTTTTCCAGCGCGTTAATTCGTACGTCCTTGGGATCGACTCGATCCCTCGGATCCTCTCGTCGACTCCAATTCGTAATTTCGGGGTCGTATCGCCTCGAATATTTGTCGTCGTATAAATCGGCCGGCGCGTCCTCGTAATATTCGTCGTAGTTCATGTCCATCATGTTCGACCTCCACGCCGGTTTCGACTTCCGTCTAATCTCCTCCAGCGTCTCGGCCATCGGATGGACCAACTTCGAGGGCGACGTCGGTCTCTCCTTCTCAAAGGTCTGCTGACCTCTGACACTACCACTTACAGTAGTTTCAATCTCGGCTCTCCTAGCCATCTCAAAACCACTTCTCCTTAACTCTTCTTCAACTCTTGCCATTTCGGCAATTCCACTCTCTCTCCTTCCTTCAGTCTCAGGCGCCTGTGCTTGAACCTTTTCTACCGCTGCGTGTTCTTCAGCAGAGTCGAGATTCGAAACACTAGGTTCATGTGACCTAGGAGGAGTCCTCAACATTTTTCCTACCGGAATACTCATCTTCTTCACTTTTCCGGTATGTGACTGCAAATAAAACCCAGGAGGTTTAGTTATTTTTCTGGTGGTTCTCCGGTTATCCATCGTGAGAGGCGTTAAGAGTCCACCACTTGTTAGGCTGCTGTGGGGTCACAATTAAGCAACAGTTCTGACCACAGGCTAACAACAATAATAAACACCACAAAACTCTCCCAGACGTTTCACCAGATACTCGCCAGAACTTTCACTAAACCTCAGGCAGAACACCTTGACACGTACCTCAGGAGCTCCTACCCAAGTCTCCACTCCTAATCTTAAAGCCTCCTTCCACTACGCTCACAAAACAAAACAACTTACAGGTCCAAGTTGTATTGGGTGACGAAGGGCGACGCCAATATAAAATAATAAACAAAAATCTTATAATAAAGACAATGGCGGCGACGCTCCATAAACAAGTCTTTTTTAACACTAATAAAAAGACAGCAAAAACGTGAAACAGTGGCAGAAATAACCTATGCAAATTTATCATTTCTTTTCGCCACTTTTCGCCGCGTCCAACCACCTGCGCACCAACGCCGGAAGCTGAACACGTGCACCTGAGCCCACCTCAACACTCAGTTCACTCGCCAGGCATAATGATGGATACAAATTCCTTTTAAATTGTATAGATGTCCTGTCAAAATTTGCATGGTCTGTACCCTTGAAAAATAAAAATACATCATCTATTTTGCATGCCTTTCAAACAATTTTGAAATCTGGCAGAAAGCCACAAAAAATACAGACTGATGCTGGTACAGAGTTCACAAACAAAGCCTTCCAGGCCTTATTAAAGAAACTTGGCATTAGTTTTTTCATAACTGCTAGTGAAACCAAGGCTAGCATTGTTGAGTGGTTCAATAGAACTTTAAAGGAAAGAATGTGGCGTCATTTTACTCAAAATAATACATACAAGTACCTAAACATTCTATCCCACCTGCTAAGCTCTTACAACTCGACTAGGCATAGGACCATAGGTGTTGCTCCCATTGATGTTACTGATGAGAATAAAGCTGAAATTGTTGAAAAGCTTTTCAGGAAATGTAAGTCTAGTGTACAATTTAAACTGATCCCCGGTGACAAGGTACACATAAGCAAAGTCAAAAGGACTTTTGAGAAGGGTTACACTCCCAATTGGAGTGATGAAGTTTTTGTGATTCGTGAGCAAAAAGCTAGATATCCTCCAGTATATAGGGTAGAAGATCAGCTGGGAGAAGTCGTACAGGGTATATTTTATGAGCCAGAATTACAGAAAGTTGATGAGATTACAGATGTCTGCATTATAGAAAAGATTATAGGAAAGAGAAAAAGGGCTGGGAAAACTGAATACTTTGTTAAATGGAAGGGTCACCCAGATAAATTCAATAGTTGGGTGACAGATTTGATAAAACTATAGCTACAGTAGGAAAACTAAACAATGACTTGCAGGTCTAAAAATTTTTACCTGTGCCTGACATTTCAGTATATAAGCAACTTCAAAATTATTTTAATCATTTGATTAACTAGAATGGAGTCGAAAAAAGTTAAAGCTCCTATTGAACTCTGCGCTCGAAACTTGCCAAGAGCCATGTATCCCTTAATGATCAAACTGTGTTATTTTTGCCAAAAGAATAGCTCTGAACGGGAGTGTTTCCAGTTGTCTCAGGGCAAAACATTCTTTACCATTGAAATGTGCCCAAAATGTCTAGAATACAATAAGGCATTGCAGGAAGCTGGCACCGCTGTAGTAAAAAAACAGCTAGCTGATAGACAGGCACTCATCTTGAAGCCTACAGTAAACTAGTGAAATGTGATTTCCAAGTATTCTGTAACATTTTTCATGTATATAAGTTGTAAATTATCCTTAGTCTTCAGTCTTAAAACTTTTCCTTCTACAGTTTAGTCACTTTTTCAAAATGGAAGGTATTTTTTTAAATGTATCACTGAGTATGGGCACTTTTCTCAAAAGACCTTATACTCAAAAAGATGTGGCCAGATATGCCTCATATTTTTTGGGATCGAATAAATGATGGCTACAAGCGTGAATGGAAGATTTTGGCTAAAGTGGCCAATGAGCTGGATCATCGTACGGGTAAGAGAAAACTAACTGGGTTTTGGCATTTTGCCAAGGCACTAGAGGGTTTGATGAAAACCTGCAGTGCTGGACCCCTTCTTTTTGAGATCTGGATGAATCTTACTCCAGAGGCTGTACAAAAATATGATGATGAAGGTATAGATATACCCTATTAATATTGTAATAATTGTGAGTAAATATTGTAATAAAAAATTAATACAAGAAAAAAATTAAAAAAAAAATCAAAGCACAATTGCTGGTATTTCCAGTATGTTGCATGTTATAAAAGTTGAGAATCTATAGAAGAAAAAAAAACATGGCTATAAAATTTAATCACCCCTTTACATGTATTGTTGCTGGCCCTACAAAAGCGGGTAAAACAACCTTTGTAAAGAATTTAGTACTAAATGTGAAGTACTTGATTGAACCAGTTCCTGAACATATTCACTGGTTCTTTAGTGAGAAGCAGCCAGTCTACAATGACTTGTCTGGCAGAGTCAACTTCTATCGGGGATCACCTGACATGAACTTGATAAGAGAGCTCAGTCCTGCACCCCAACTTGTTATACTAGATGATCTGATGCAGGAAATGGCAAAAAATAAGCATCTCGACATTCTTTATACTTGTGGATGTCATCACATGAATGTGTCTGTGATACACATTGTTCAAAATGTTTTCTTCGAGGGTCTAAGAACATCTAGAATAAATGCAGAGTACCTTGTTTTGATGAAAAATCCTGCAGATAGGCACCAAGTAAAAACTTTGGCAAGACAGTTGTTTCCTGATAAAGTAAAGTACTTTCTCGAGTCTTTTGAAGATGCCACATTTAAACCATATAGTTATATAATTATTGATCTTTCTCAAGCAACACCCGATAAACTTAGACTCAGAGCTGATATTTTCTCAAAATTTTCCACGATATATGTGCCAAAAGTATAAAAATTGTCTATTTTTCAGTTGTATAGTCAAAATGCCTCGTGATCGTCTTAGACATAATATTGATTACATCAGGGTACTAGCTAAGGCTAAACCTAAGCAACGTAAAGCTATTATTAGCACCGCTGATCTTGAACTGATACGTTGTTTGTGTGAATGTATACTCAACTTCCTTGAAGGCAATATAAAAGTTGACAAAAATATCTTGAATAAATTAAGTTCTCACAAGGGACATTTATGAGTATTAGCAGATGAGAAAACAAGTCTCAGCAAAAGACGAGACATTCTAGAACAAAAAGGTGGATTTTTGCCTGTATTGTTGGCACCAATTTTAGGAATAGCTGGACAATTACTAGCTGATGCAATTATAAAAAGATGATGCATACAAATAAAATGATTCTTGTACCGCATGACACTGGTCATAGGGAAGATATAGCAGCTAATGTAATGACTGCTTTGGATAAAGAAATGAATGACATTTTAACTAATAAGTCATTGCCCTCTGACAGAAAGATAATCTTATACAATCAAGTGTTGCACAGATATAGGCAGGCTAGGCAGGATCAAACCAGACCTTATGAGTTGACTGTTAGTGAATCTGTTGCAGAACACCCTATTCCTGATCTGGAAGAAATAACACCGAAGCAAAAAAAGCCAGACACTGCAGAAAGCACTGTTGATGTTACCCCGAGAAAAGATGTGCTGTATGAAAAAACTATGAAAATTGTACCAAAAAAGTGGCATAGTCAAGCTAAAATGTTATATGATTATGCTAAAGATAATCCACACATGGAGTGGTCGGATAAAGGCGAAATGATTCTGAAAGGCACCAAAATAAGTGGAACCAACATTGTTGATTTGATTTCTGATGTGGCGAGAGTTGGTCCTAGGCGCCAGTAAGCAATAGGGTCAGAATTGTTTGTAAAGAACCTCTTAAAGGAGAATGTGCCTCGAGATCTTTTTGTAAATAAGTCCAGGCTAAATGTTGGAAGTGAAAGCAATGAAACATTTGCTTCCCTGAGTGGACCCATAGATGGTAAAAAAATTAAGGCACCCAAAAGCATTACACCAAGGTCTAGATGGTTAGAATTTGGAAAAGTATAAAAGTTGTAATTTGCAGCATTTTGTAAACTTATAAAGATGAGACATTACTTCAATCCAGAAGATTATGCAACTTGGCTTCAGTACTACACTGAACAAGCTGAACAAACTGGCTATGGTTTCAAAGGCTTCAAAGACACATTCGTATCAACGTGGAGGAGGTCTAGGAAGCTTCTTTAGATCATTATTCAGAATGGCCATTCCTGTTATTAAGTCAGCTGCTGGCCATATTGGTAAGCAAGCACTATCCACAGGTGCACATATTGCTGGAGATTTAGCGGAAGGTCGATCTATTAAAGAGTCTCTAGAAGAACATGGCCGAGCAGCACTCTCCAAGTTGGCTCACAGTGCTGGAGATGCGCTGCAGACTGGGAGAGGCTTGGGGACTAGACCAAAAGGTATAAAAGTTGAGATAAATGATATATTCTCAAAGAAAAAGAGAAGGAAACATGGCTCTAATTGATACAATTTCTAGTATTAGTACAAAGTCTGAATTGGACTTTTTTACTGTTCCTCCCACACAAGTAGTAATTAAACGAGGCTACTGGGATGAAGTTAACCTGATAAATCCTATCACTAATGATGGTCCATACGAATTTCGTATACCCCCAGATTATCACATGATTCAGCTTAGCAAAAATTATTTGTACATGACATTGAAAATTACTTAGACAATTCCTGCTGGTGGAGCTGCACCAGTAATTGCACCTATCAATCTGATTGGTAAAGCATTTTTCAGACAAGTGAAGCTCTTCCTGAATGGTCGTCTTATTCATGATAGTGGGGATAAGTATGCCTACAGAGCATTCTTTGAAACTGATTTAAGTTTTGGTTTTGATGCTAAAAATCACTTACAGTCTTCTTTGTATACTATGGAAGCAGGTCCTAAAATAGATACTGCTGATTGCCAGGGTTTTAAAGACAGAGTAAAGTGCTTTGAAAATGGTCAAACAGTTGAAATAACAGCTCCTCTTCATTTTGATCTTCTAATGCAAGATCGATATTTACTCAGCAATACTGATCTCAAACTGGAATTGATTCGCAATAGTAATCCGTTTGTATTACAGTGTCCAGCTGGTGATGCAGAAAATGCAATACTGGAAGTTTCCCAGATGAAACTCTTCATCAGGAAAGTTGAAGTTCTCGACAGTGTTGGATTGGCTCTGGAAAAAGCAATGTTAAAGACACCAGTCAAGTCCCCACTTAGACGAGTCCAAATGGTGAATCTTCATATTACTAGTACAACACAATCTACACCTCTGAATACTCTATTCACTGGTCAGTTGCCACGTAGGATAATTATAGCATGCGTCGATGTGGATGCATATCGTGGAGAAATAAAAAAATCTCCATTTAATTTTAAATGTTACAGTATAAGCGAAGTCAAGGTTGTCTCTGGTGGTCAAGCTTTTCCAGCGACTCCATTAAGACTTGATTTCGCCAACAACAAATATATTCAAGCGTATGATCAGCTCTTTGAAACTCTAGACATGGCTAAAGATAACAAAGGGAATGGCATTAGCAGACTTAATTTTAAAAATGGACAGTGCTACTTGCCTTCGATTTTACACCTGATGAAGATGATAGTGGACATTGGGACTTGATTAGAGATGGTTCCACAAGTATAGAATTGACGTTTGCTGATAGGATACCTGATGCAGGTATAGAAGTTATTGTTTATGCAGAATTTGACAATTTGATCATGATCGATAAAAATAGACACGTCTTTAATGACTATACTGCATGAATACCTCTGAAATCTTCATCTTGATCAATAGAGATCAAGCTCTCAGACAAATCTTCAATGGGGTATTTCCTATAGACTGTTTACCACCTCTTGACACTGTACCCACAGCATTGGTTGTAAATCTGGACAAGCTGGATGAACCTGGTTCACACTGGGTAGCTCTGTTTGTTGATAAAAAACATGCATGTTGTTATTTTGACAGTTATGGCCTGGAACCACCTCAACAGCTTAGGAATTAC
This sequence comes from Romanomermis culicivorax, assembly GCA_963922205.1. Lineage (NCBI taxonomy): Eukaryota > Metazoa > Nematoda > Enoplea > Mermithida > Mermithidae > Romanomermis > Romanomermis culicivorax. The sequence continues at coordinate 546,952 of CAWUHX010000127.1, read as the reverse complement.
ATCAAGACTGTATCTACTTCTTACAAGTGCAATACCAAATGTGTTCAACAGTACCTGACTGCTTTATGTGGTCAGTTATGTGTATACTTTCTTGTGTGGATGGTTAGAGGTATAAGTATGAGAGATATTGCTGCTAGTTTGGAACAAGGCTATACTGATGAATTTGTCACTGGCTTCATCAACAGTCTCTTTAGAACAAATACTCCCATATATGATGATGCATTTTTATTTGAACAGCTCAACAGAATATAAAAGTTAGTTTCTACCATAATGACATATTGAAAAATGGATTTTTCTCAGTTTTATGTAACATTGCCGAGCAATGCTCAGAGTGATTCGAGTAACTCCGCTTCAAATTTTAGTATCAGGTTGCCTCATAGATTGATTTTTGCAAGGTGAATGGGAATGTGCACTTTGTGAATTCATCTACCCAAACACATGGTTCAATATAACACCTAGTGATAGTGTAATAAAATTTTATGATCTTCAGACCAATACTAGGCAATTACTAAAAGTACCTTCTACAAGGTATGAATCTATAATAGATTTAATTGAAGCTATCCAACAATCCATCAGGTTGTTGAGTGAACAGGAAAAAGTTGAATATAATGAGTTTATCGAATTTTCATACAGGAGATTAGCCAGAGCAGTTGTCCTGAAAGTGAACCTGACTAGAATCAAGAGCATAAAATTAAGTGATCCTTTACTATATCTGTTGGGCTTCGAGAAATCACAACTAGAAACAACTTCATCTGAAAAATTGAAAATTGCTGCTGCACACCCTGCTGATATGAAGGCTGGTCTCGAAACTATGTATGTTTATTGTAACATCATTGAACAACAGATTGCTGGTGATATTTTAGCCCCCCTCCTCCATATCGTTAATATAGAGGGAGCTTTTGGTGACATTATAGATAAGATATATATAGCTCCTCACTACTTGCCTCTACTCGTAAAAGATATCAATTCTATCAAAATTTCAATCAGAACAGATCAGGACAAACCTATAAAATTTGTCACTGGTAAAACAATTGTGAAGTTACACTTTAGAAAGCGAAGTTTATTCTAAAAATGGAAGTACAAAACATTACTGTCACAGCTGAACTTGGCTCTCGACCCAATTTAGACTCACTTACTAAAAAATTGGATGGCTCTAACCTGACAACGGGAAAATTCAGGTCACTGATTTGGCATCTTAATGATCCAAAATGTTGTCTACTATTGTATGAAAATGGCAAGCTTGTATGTGTGGGCATTAAGGCAACTCAGCAGGCTGTGAAAAGTATAGATTATGCTGCAGAAATACTGCTCAAACTTGGCTATCGACCAAGACCCAGGAAATTTAGAATGTGCAATGTTGTTGGGTCATATGCCCTAGATCACTGTATCAATGTTGAAGGATTCTATAACACTCATAGGGGTCAGTGTGATTATTCTCCCAAATTATTTCCTGCACTGAAATATACAATTAACAAGCAGGGCATATGTGCATTGATTTTTCACAAAGGTAAAATTATTATCACGGGTGCCAAGACCAATGATGGACTGCAGAAGAACTTCAAAGAGTTACTTGTCAGTTTTCAAAGTTGCTGAGTAAGTACTAGTATGATTGGATTACAGTACTACCCACCGGTATAAATATATCATATAGAAAGCTGAAACATTCATTCTCTGCAATGGAGCCTTGCAACTTATGTGGGAAAATTCCAATGCATTCTGTGCATTATGCTGTGTGTAAATATGTTCAGGGAGGTATATACAGAGAATTGAGTGTTGATCCTCCACCAGTGAAAAGAACAAAAAGGCTGATGAAGAAAGACTGGACTTGGGATCACAACTATAGTAGAAAAAAGTAAAACAACAATTATTATGGGTACTTTCTATGAAAGTACTGGCGCCACATGTGTACTAGCCTCCCCGCGGCTGGCGCTGGGACTGATCCTGTGATCAGTGCAAATGAGTACACAATTTCTGTTGATATATCACATCATTTATTGCTCATATCGATTGTTTATTCCATTTAGGCCAGCTATATAAAGCTTGAAGCAGCAGCTTCAGCTTTATTAGCTAGGCGAACTTTCCTCCCCCCAACAGGCGCGGCGGCAGCGGCGGGCGGCAGCGGCGGGCGGCAGCGGCGGGCCGCGGTGTGTAATAAATAAGAGCACAAACAGTAGAGTCCTGCACTAAATTTAGTCTTTCGTCTTAAATGGGTCATGTTGGGTACCAATCGATAGATCTCATTGAGCTGATTCCGAAAAGCACCATATATAACACATTATCTTGAGTTTTGACGGAGATGTGGGTGGGCCAAGTTTCAGCAACTTTTTTCTTTCTAGCCCAGGTGTGACGTCATGCTTTTTTCCAGCCGGAAAAAATGACGTCATAGTAGTCGGGGGGGGGGGGAAGGTCGGCTATGTTTTGTGTGTCGGGGAGGTTGTGATTTTTTTTCAAGTCCAACGCCTATCTTTTGCATGGGCCGGGGAGCTTTTTGCGCTTGAGGGGGGTCTCTATACTACTACTGTTCACTTGGAACAAATGCTCACTGCTCATCATAAGGTTACTGATTTTTTTTTCATTATTCAATACAAGATTTTATGGTAATAATACTCTGCGTCATCATGCATTCTGTATTCACCGAATTAAAACATCCAGGTTTCGGGTTTGAAAATTAAAGAAACAAGTGACAACTTCCAAACGCCCTTGTTGATGGGTATGCATTTGGAGTGATCAGGATACTTCACTCACAACAATGCATACAGATATGTAGATATTTCGGACTCACTTTGTCGGAAATTGGAATAACTCCTACCATCCTACAATCGGATCATTTCCAGCCGATTTTTAATTAATACTTTAACCACGAGTAAAGTATTCTCAAATCTTTTATCTTGAAGTTCTCTTGAATTTTTCCACAACATCAGACTTCATTTCACGTTTTGTTATGAAAAAATTCATGTTACCACTTCTCGTAAAATTTTTGAAATCTTTTGTTTCAAAATTTTGTTCGTGCATAAATTTTTTAAGTCGCTATTTTCGGACTAAAGTCGAAAATTAGTTTTCAAATTAATATTGTGGATTAATTTTTTTGTTTCTCTGTTTCGTTTCTTCTTCAGCTCTGTTTCTCTTTCATAATTGTCTGTTCGTTAATATTCTGTTAGAATTTCTGCAAAGAAAAATTTTTGTTTAGAAAATTTTGCAATTTTCCATCGAATCTCAGAAATTCAGTGATTGTTTGAAATCTATTTTTGGCAAAGTGAGAATAGTTATTGTGATGCCCGCTTGTTTTTTGAAAAAGAATGTATGAATATATTTTATAGAGTTTGCGGTTTCTCGACCCAGCATCATTCTAATATTCATTTAGGATTACATATGTGATTTCTGGTAATAATTTTCTATTCAACCAATTTTCGGTGAAAAATTTGAGATTTTTGAACTTGACTCATGATTTGGGTTGGATATAACAATATCTTTCCACATAATTTATATTTCAATCCGGCTCAAAATTTCGTGCTATGAATTTTCATGACACAGGCACTCTTGGCGCTATGCCGTTAGGACGCAAGACATTAGGACGCAGACTATAGGACGCAGACATTAGGACGCAGGACATTAGGACGCAGGGACATTAGGACGCAAAGACACTAGGACGCAGAACTTTTAACATCCGAGAACGTTAAAACATATAATCTTGTCACAAAATAATCGAATTTATTGCTGCATGGAAATTTTTCCCAGCATTAATTTTATTATATGAAAGATATGTGTTAATAATGTACTATTTCGTGTTAATGATTTCATTTTTTCTAATGAGAGAAAGTGACACTCAAGAAAAATCAAGCCCTTGTCTTTTCGAGATACAGTGACACACCTGATCCATTTGCATTTCCAAATGCTAACATGAGAGAAACAAATATTAATGAATTTTTACAATTCTAGCACTTTAAGTTATTTTTTGGCTCCCACTAAAATTTTATGGTTCCCTATTATTTTGCAAAACAAACTGCTCGCAAGACTTTTTCCATAAGACTCCAGGATGTGGCGTTTTGGGACTTTTCCAATATCGTTTAAACATATACTGAACATTAGTTTCCCGTCTGAACCGACACTGCTTTTCAAACTCATCCGAAAACAGAAAAAGTTGCAATGTGGGAGGCATTCAAGACTCTTCAGTTTCTTTGAACCCACTTCTAAGTGAGCCTCCAGAACAGTGAATAATACCCTTCAGATTGACTTTCACAAATTCTGGGGTTAAATTTCTGCGTCCTAATGTCCTCGCGTCCTAATGTCTTGCGTCCTAATGTCTTTGCGTCCTAATGTCCTGCGTCCTAATGTCTTTGCGTCCTAATGTCTTGCGTCCCAATGTCCTGCGTCCTAATGTCCCTGCGTCCTAATGTCTTGCGTCCTAGTGACGCGTCAGGGGCACTCTTTTATACTACTCAATTTGTTTTATCTCCAGATTCGAGCTCTTCAGTCTTCTGGCACTACAACATGAATTCACTGGTTTCAATTCGATCGTTTAATTATTTCTCATGGAAAAATGCGAGTTTTCGAAATCAAAAAAATGCACATTCATCTGGATGATCCTGCAGATTATTAAATCTCTAAGGATCATTTGTTGCCATTTTTCGTTTTGATTGTTTTCTTCTACTAGGACTCCAGCCCCCACTTCATTTCCCTATTTACTTTTGAGTTCATATCCACATCCAATGTAATCACTGCAGACAACAATTGATTTGGATTTCAGAATTGAACCAAAATCCAATGATTTGTAACATTATGTCTTAAATGAGGAACCTCACAATATAGAAATTCCAAATATTCTTCAAAATGCTCATTGTCAATATTGATCAGCAAGTTATGAGGTTTGTTTAATTAGGCTTAGGAATGTGTGTATTACTGTAGACAAGCCTTATCAATTGATCGAATTATGAAAATTTATTCTACTTTTTTTAACTTTAATGATATTACTTGTGGTCAATAAATTTTTGGATGATACTTGAATTTCAGATTCTTGAAACATTTTTCTGCGATTTGAAATCATTTTTCTAGTTCGTATTTATCACGTTGCATTGCTTTGTTTCACAATTAAATTATCAATGTATATTTTTCGATTTTTACATTTTCAGAATGCTTAATTTTAATTTCTCAATGTTTCTGCCGATTTATGTTTTTAGATTTCAGAAATTACGGAATTGATGCATCAAACAAAAACGTGTGAAATTTCGCTCTTCAAAAAAGCTGTTTATGAGAATATTCAGAATTTTGCAAAAAGCTGCCCAGTTTTCATCATGGTCTAATCCCTACATAGTGGTCGAAAGCTGATAGAACTACTGTATAAATCAAATTCATTAGAATTTAGTCGCTTACTGCTATTTATTCAACTCGTGATTATAAAAAACAACAATATTCTTCACAGCAAATTCTTTCTGTGTTCTAAAAAATTTTCTTCAGCCATGCATCTATAAAGAAAATAGAGCAATACATAAGAAATTTTAGCAAAATGGCATCTTGAATATCGCTTGCCATGGCCTCGATAGAACGAATAGGATCCTGGCTGATATAAAGGTGCTGGGGCTGCGAAGGCAACCACGGGTGCGGCAGGGTAAACTACTGAAAAATGTATATCCAACAGTACAGTTTGTAAGATGAGACTTATTTTTGAAGGTCAACGTCACCAATAGCTGTCAGACAATGTTGACGTCAGCAAGATGGTTCGAGCTATAATGAAATCTGACCATCATTGGAAAAATATCAAACATTTTCAAAAAGTGCGTTTTTTGCATGGACCATAATTCTGAAATTTACAAACTAATGTGCATATAATCATCACCTGAAGAAAAACCGTTATAGAAAAAGGTCTTCTCCTATGTTTTTGAAAACTTAAAAGAATGAAAAACATTAAACATTATTCAAAGGAACTTAGAAGATGAAAAATTTAAAAATTGTATTTTATCATTTAAAAAGTTAAAACATCTGAATTAGAGAAGATCAGAAAGTAATTTGCAAAAATACAAAATTTGACAGAATAAAACAATATATTTTTTAAGTGACTGAAAACATATTTCAAAAAAACCCAAAATGACAGGAAATGATAGACTTTTCATCAAAAGATATTTGAACCACAATTACTTGATGAAGCCTGAGGAACAGTTGAGAACATAATTTGCCCAAAAAAAATAAAAAAAAATAAAAAATCAAAAAAAAATCAATTCACAGTTAATTATACATTACTGAGCCGGATCAGGTAAATCTGCGAATTTTTGATCGGAATAAAAAATGACATAGTCTTAGAACTTTAATATTCTTAGGTTCCCCATTTAAGAACATCCGAAACCAAGTTTTGTATTTTAATCAATAATACTAATCAATAAAATTAAAGCAAGAACTAAAAATGCAAACATCTATGGATGACTGTTCCGTCCAAAAATCAAAGTTACAACTGTGAAGTCGATTAACATTGTAAATCTGTTATTGCAGAATGAACTATCAAAATTCATTCTCGAGCTTGTTGCTGATAGCCAAGATAATTTATTTATTCTCACAGTGAGAGTTCTCGCAAACTTAGGTTATGCCGTAATTGAAAAATTGTTTTTGGTCTGCTATAGAACTGTTGTACTTTACTGACCTAAGAAGCTATATTTTGTGACCTGCAGCAATCAGTTATGTACGAACAATTGTGACTTTAATGACATTGCTCAAGTATTTTGAGCTGTGCAGAGACTAGAATAACAAGATCTGGGACCTGAAAACAGGCGACATATTTGTTCAACTGGTTTTATCCCTACATTTTTGATGGATAGTTGAATGTGTGACAGAAACTTGGTGCACCTTGCTTAGATTATACTTGCTATAAATGTCCTTCCAGACATATTATGGTACGCACGACACATATACGAATCAATTTTTGAGCCGTTAAATTTCAGGCTGCTAATCACATAAATGTATTCGCATTGGAAGAAATCAGACACTTCAAAACTCGAAGATACCCACAGTTTGGAGACTAATGAGTCTTTTTTAATCATTCTACAAAATGGCAAGAGTGAAAATACTACAGTTCAATGTTTGTAAGCACCAACTTGGCATGGAATCGAGTTAGGATTATATTTAGTTTATTTTCTGAAAATTATATTTTTAAGATTATACAAAATTCATATGATTTAATCATTATATTTCCGACGGATCAGAAAAATAATACTCAGTTCTCGACAATACAGGGCATATATGCGATCGACTGGATCTATTACTGGGCCATGTAAGTGTTGAAAAGAATGTATTTGTAATAAAAGTGGTACTGTATGTGAAGCAGCCCCCATGAAGGAGAGTGGACGCACCAGAACAACAGAAACAATTTTTTAGCATAGTACAGTTTTAGGTGATGAAAATTCCTGTCATCAAAGTGCCTCTTTTCTAGTCAAATTTTTTGTAAGTTCGCCGCAAAACTGTTTTTTCCACATGAGCCTCCTCACCATCTGGTCAAGACTTTTCGGGCTATTTCCCCAAGTCACTATCATAACCTTTTACGGTTTTTTGATCTTGTTTGAATATTCTACTATTTATAGCATAAAAAATTTTCCAAAATTCCAAAATATTAAATTTCTTGAGTTCTAGTCAAGTTAATGGTGATAGCATATCAAAAGATGGGTTTTTAAATGATCCCAAGCATGACGTGGCCTGTTGTAATATAGGCCTGTGTATGCCCTCGGCTACCTGGATGCGGTTCTTGGGAGTTCCTAACTGGTTCTTAACCTAACGCTAGCCCGGCGAGATGTGACACCAAGAAAGATAAATGAGTACCTAGCCAAAGACAATGGTAGAGCGTAAACATTATTATTGAAGAGCAGAACACAATACAGGGTTAAAAGAATACAAAGTGCCACGAACTACTAAACGCCAAAGTCTGCCCTACGAGCCACAGAACCCTGGACAAAACTCCACGCCAGTCCTACACCAGGGCCCGGTTTCACCACAAAACTCCGTATTAAGAGTAAAATGTCACGAGTTACGAGTCCCATGTTAAGAGAGCTTCGAATGGCTGTCTCGCCAAAAATCAGATTTTACGAGCAAGGAATTACGAGTCTAGGAGTGCTACAAGTGGCCGTTTCACCAAAAAATAGTTTATGAGTATGGGCCCACGATTTATGAGTGTTACGAGCGACGGTTTTTCATAGTTTACGACTGTATGTTTCACCAAATGAGTTACCTACCACTATGAGAATGAAAGTACTCCTAAATTTGATGAGATTTTCACGGACCAAAAGTGGGTCGTAGGAATCATAGCCTAGTAGTATTTGTGCATCTTTGACTTTTGTTTTCTTTTGTCAACCTGACAAAGAAATGATAATTTGGATACTTTCTCGAAATTACTGCATTTTGGGCGAAAAACAAGCATTTTTGACATTTTACTGAAAAACCCCAAAAAAAATTTTTATTACAAAACCAACATGTCCATCAGATTGCCCGTGCGAAATAACCCCACCTCCTCTGCCATCCCCTCTGGTAAGAACCAAGGGCACCCTCCTCTAGCAAGCCCTGACCTCACAAATGCACTTTGAAGGGTTCCCGTATATAATATATAAAGGTGTGGAGGAACGCCTTTAATTGGCTAGTTTAAGAAATGTGCCACCCATTTTGATTTTTTTTCAAGATGAGATCTTCATTTTTTTCAAGATAGAGTCTTGATTTTTTTTCAAGATGTAATTTTATTTTTTTCGAGATGCCATCATGCCATCTTGATTTTTTCCAAGATTATCTCGAGAAAAATGAGATGCACTTGAAAAAAAGTCGAACATCGGAAATGTCTCTTATCTTGATTTTTTTGTGATGCAACTTGAAACTTTTGCGAAGCATCTTGAAATTTTTGTGATGCATCTTGAAAAAAAGTTTGTGCATCATGTTCGAAGGTAACAATGTTTTTCAGATCGTAACAAATTTTTTCAAGTAGTAACACATTTTTTAGAGTATTAACGAATTTTTTCAAGTAGCCCTCCATGTATTCCGTACGAATAACTAACAAAAATAGTAAGTAATCTGCAATGATCTAGAAATTTTTTGCAATTTTTTTGGATGTTTTTTTTAAATTAACTTTCACAATAAATTCAGAAAATTTCTGTAAAATTGATGAATTTTCAAAAATGTGAGGAAAATGATTTTCTGTAGGGAATCGTTTTTTCCTTTTTTTTCGAAGTAAATTTTTCGAAATTTTTATATGTTTCATCAACATCTAAAAAATATTTACAAGAATTGAGAAAATTTCTTCGAGGTTTGATTAAATTTCAGAATAACTTAGAAATTGATAATTTCCAGAACAAATTTCCCAACCCGATTATAATAACATTACGGATTCCTGTATAATGAGTGCCAAAAAACACCCCATAAAATGATCATTTTACGAATCCTATGGAAAACATGGTGAAACACTGTTACTATAGACTCGTAACGCAAAGCACATCACCCGTAGCAGAACTTGCATCACTCTTAGCTTGCAGTCTGTCACCCGTAGGTTGTAGCTTGTCACCCGTAGCACGAGTCAAGCTAGTGAAACTGATTTACTCCTGGATTTCGACACTCGTAGTACTCGTAAAGGCCCTGTCATACTTCGCCACGAGGTACCGCGCAGGGCCGGTTTGTTGAGGCAATCTTTTCCCGCCACTGGGGGCTTCAGTAAAAGTTAGGCTCGGTCCGGGACTTGAACCCAGGACCTTGCGGCTACCGTCCGCATGCTCTAACCAACTGAGCCAACCGAGCAGCAGGAAAGGCGCTCTCTTTTTGCAAGAATTCGTAGTTGGGGTGACTACTTTGGCCACTCTCAACATCCCTCCGCCGTCCAGTTTGACGGACTGTCAAGGGCCACCAGTGTTGAGGCAACCTCTTCCCGTCACTCGGGGCTTCGGTAAAAGTTAGGCTCAGTCCTGGACCTGAACCCGGGACCTTGCGGCTACCGTCCGCATGCTCTAACCAACTGAGCCAACCGAGCAACGGGAAAGGTGCCCTCTTTTTTTGCAACAATTTGTAGTTGAGGTGGTTGCTGTGACCACTCTCAACAGGTTGTCCTATTCATACTAACAAGCGTCGCCGTGTGGTGGCTTGTCGTACTCCGCCACTTTTTTACATTTGGATTTTGCTCTTCCCAAAAAATGTGTATTGCTCATCTCGACAAATTCAAAAAACGAAAAATGCGAAAAAGATGAAAAATAGGAAAAAATCGAAAAATAAAAAGCAAAAAAGAAAAATAAAAATCAATCATTCCTGCATGGTGCAGATAGAAGCTTGCAAGAAGGCCTAGTCTAAAGATTTTGGGCTCTTGTTTCAATTTACTTATCATTCCAACGATTAATAGCTCTTGAACTGCTGAGAAATATCAATTTATATAAATTGATTTTGAAAAATTGAATATATATACACGATTATTCATTCACATATGTGCCATATACAGAATCCAGATCTGATCTGGGTCCGGTCGGACCTGCTGTTTAGGACCCAGATTCAAAGTGGATCCATCTCCTTTCCCTAGTATTCGGGAAATCGGGACGTTCAGAGATTAGAGACTAATGTATTTTTAGGGGAAATAAAAAATTTATTCATTATTCGGGGAATCGGGACCTACGGGGAATATTAACTTTCGGACAATTGGGATATTTGCAGAAGAGGGACGTTGGGGGAATAAAGACACGATCGAAATGGGGTACGCTTGATGTAGGAACATGTTTACACCTACTTTGCATATTCATAATTTTTACACATTATAATGTCTTCATTGCAAATTGAGTGATCAACTTCTGAGTAAATCTTCATTGAAAATTAAGTAAGCAATTTGGTAAAATAATTAGACAAGTGTCAGAATTCATCATTCAAGTGAAAATATGATTCAACTACATGTATAGATGTCACAGTATGCAACAATATGTTACAACAACAGTATGCTGCAACTTTAGAACCCATAACTTGTTCGAAAATTTCGGTTCAGTTAAAACCTGATGGTGGCGCCGCGCAGCGCGGCGCCGCAAAAATTACAAAAACCTATTCATATTTCAAAGGTGGTACCGTGCGGCGCTGGCCGGTGCCGCTTTTTAGTATGGATAGAACAACTGGCGATACGCGGCGCCGTGGGGTACCATGCAGTGAAGTATGAGAGGGCCTTTCGACTTGTAACATTGTGGTGAAACCGGGCCCAGGTCTCAACCAAAGAAAAATTGTGCCCAAGACCCCTCTGCACTAAATCTAACATACACTAACCAAAGTAAACATTAGGAATGAAAAAACATGGCGAACAGCGCCAAACATCAACAAAAAACGTCTATACAACACATTCTTATCCATTTTTTGTTTTGTACCAAAAGTAATATGACACAAACCGTTTGAAAGTTTTGTTTACCTAATAAAATGTGAACCTACTTTGGCAACAAAGAACTTTAGAAAATTAAAATGATAATAATTAGAGGATCAAAGATCAGAGGAATTGACCCTCTGACAGGCCAAGTGTGAAAAACATTAGCTTCAGGCATCTTATCTTGGATTGGAGAGTTATCATTCAAACTAATACAATATTATTTACCATCTGGAATGCTTTGACATTCCTTTCGTGGATAAAAGGTCTAAGTTTTCAGTCAATTCAATCATTTTTCATTTGATCAGAAGTAGTGTGAGAAAATTATATCAAGAGCGTTCAACAATTCCGAAAAACAAGTCAGCAATTAAGAATTTGCATTCTTCGGGAACTTTGATCATTGTCACACTCTGCCGATTTAATTCTTCTTTTTTTTATTTTTAAAGCGCAAAAAGCTTTTGGGAAATTAAACCAACATTTCTGAATTGGCTGTTATTGCTCAGAAAATTCTGGAAATTTCAGCCACTAGTTTAGCAATGAACTCAAATTCAGCAAAGCAAAATGTTATGGATTTATTATTGCAAATCATTCCTAAAAGCTGACGATTTGGTATTTCCACATACTAATTACGATTTGCATTTATTTTATGCCCGATTTTGGACATTATAGTAATTTGATATCATTGGGAACACTTTGAGAAAAGGCGTGTCAAAGGTCATGCTAAGAAGGTTATTTTGATTGGCTGGGTGGGGAACCTATCTTTGCGATTCTGCAGGTCCCTACAGTTTTCAACATATGTCACTCACCATGAGGCACTGCACCTCCTACAACTGCAATGGCGCCATAGGCCAAAAATATGGCGAACATGGTCAAAACCACAAGACTATGCATTACAATTTCACAATATATGGGAAGTGGATACGGCGAGGAAAGGGTAAATTACTGTTGAATTTATGCAATAGAAAATTTGTTTTATATGGACTCGTGGAGCATGCCAGCAAGGTTTATGTCCACTGGTTCATGTCATGACGTCCAGAGTCCATAATTTCTGCTATATAAACATCAATTACATGTCACCTGGAAACTTTCTATAAAACTGGTACCCCTCATAAGCAAGGTTCTTTAATTGTTTGTAAGGGTATTTGTATGGCCGCAGTAATAGACGAATGAATATCTCAATCTAAATCCTGCTTTTGCCTTTTTGTTATGGAATTTTTCAAAGAAAATTATTCTGGGCAATGTGATTTTTGTATCGCTAATGGGTTCAACTTGAAAAATAAATGTGTGTCCGTGTGTGTGTGTGTGGAATGCTCGATGAATCATCAAAAATCACGTGTTATAAATCAGGTTGTACATCGCCATCAAGATTCCAAAGAAAAATTCAGGTTGAAATTGCAAATATGTTCTCAAAGTTTCAAAGTTGAGAAAAATAAATGATGTCTTAATATCAATGATGTGATTTTTGTGCCTGCAATATGCAGATGGTATGACTTCACGACATAAGCAGTTGTTTGCACAATTTTCGTTTGTTATATTTAAATATGCATGAATTCATCGATCAAATATTCATAAAATTTTTTTCTTTTCGTTTTTTCAGTATTCCTGTCATTCTTTTGTTTCATGATTTTTTGGCTCCTTGACTGTTTATACGCAGTTGTACTCCTATTTGATTGAAGTAGGTAGTAATCAAGAAGCATACTAATCTGGTCCCCAAGAAAGCTTTTGATATTGACGCAAACCGAGAAATAAATGAAAATTATTAAATTTGGCCCAAATTCAATAAGAATAGATCTAACCACTGTTCGACTCTTGCTAAACTGGTCACTAAAGAGTGCTCAAAGGTGTTAAAGTATATGCAGGAAATTTTAGAAGATTCATATAGCATTGTTTGAGTAACGGGATACCATTTTTATGCTAAAAATTCCTTACTTTGAGTGAATGAATTTATTGCATTGCTTGAACTAACGGGACACTTGGATTAACAAGAAACAATCTGACGACTGGGCTTGAGAGGCGAAATAACTACTCGTACATACAAAGTTCTGCTTGAAGCTACGAGATGCTACTGCTGCAATTATAAAAAATTGAGTCTCAAAAATTGCAACTGGTAACAAAAGGGTCAAGCATGTATGTTTCTTCGTTCCGCTTAGAAAAAAATTTCTTCTTCACAATTTCACTTCGAGCTAGAGGAGTTTGTTGAATATAAGCCTGTTGAATCTGACCCATTCTTTAATTCCAAACACGAATACAAAGGAAATAAGCATCATTTTGATGGGTAAAGAAATGACAAAGCTTTGCATTCATTTATCGTGCTGAACATTGTATAGGGAGCAAGGATAGAAATCTTGATGATAGTAAGGTGATTGCATTTCATAATCAAATGTTGATTAGAATGATTCTGCTCCACAGAAAAGAACGCAAAATCACTTCAAAGAATAGTCAACTATGAAACGCCAAATTGAAATAAACTTTTTTCTTTTTCTCATTGTTCGAAAAGCCTCCACAGAATTCCTATCTTTTTCCACCTGTTGAAAATGTACTAAAAATGACCGTTTCTGGACATTGAAATATGTCAACAAATGAATTTTTTCGTGGATCAGTCACTTTTTTGATTCCAAGAGTCCGCTTTCGATTGGATAATGATTTAAGCTAGGCATGAACTCCATGAGAGTGGTGTGAAACATTTTTACCAACCTCATTTGCCCATTGAACGTATAACGGGAATCACATATATTCGATGTAGTTGCTTTTCTGATTGGTTTCCAAAAGTTTGATATGATCTATAGACAATTATTCTCCTGAGCCTTGGCCTAAACCTGGCCTAAGTCAAAGACTGAGTAAACCCCAAGCCAAAGTCTGAGATGAAGCAAAGACCTAAGGCGAAGCCTTAGCATGAGCCCTAGCTAATGCATCGACCTCAGGCAACTCCATCAAAGTTGAACGCTATAGATGGTTCTCAAAAATCTGGTGCTTGTGGTACCTACTGCAGGTCAAGTAGAATTCTTTCAAGCTCAGCATGTAGTCTACAAAAAATTCGTTGCCTGGAGTGAATAAAATTATAGCGTTACTTGGACTAACGGGACACTTGGGCTAACGAGAAACAAGACAACATGTCCTTGACAGGCGAAATAACTACTTTTAAAGTTTGTACTTCTTGAAACTGCAAGATGATTCTACAGAGTTTTCATATGATGTGAAGAGAAAACGCAATAGTGCCCTAAAATCAAAAAAGTAATTCCAATTCAATGCTCTTCTTACCTTACAGCCGGCCTATATGTTGCTTCTACTGAGATCCTAATAACCTTATCAGTGGGGCCAGATCGTCAGGAAAATTTTGACGTCTGCGTTCAAATAAATAGAAGTTTCAGGATGTCGATGAATTAATAAGATCCACGAAGTATAAAGTTCTGTTGGCAGACGGGGTAGAACCAGCTCCCGAGGAAAAACTAGGGCAGTTAAGTAATCGTGGATCCTTCTCAACGTGAAGACTTTTGATTGTAAAATCTTTGTGGTTGGAAAACTTAGTACATCAAAGTATGTAGTTTGTTACTCAGTTGATGATTCTATTGTGCAGATGATGAATGTTTCACAAGGAATAGACAAGGGCCGTCTGGAAAAAGCAGTGACTATTGAGCGACTCCATGAGTATGCCTTGTTTAGAACTGTGCAGCTCCCCGAACGGCATAAAATGCTGATGAAAATTTTAACAATACAGTAAGAATGCATAAGCTATAAAAGAAGAAAATAAAATTCTCGGCATTCGATCAAAAGGTCTTCGGGAGTCCTCATGAAAAAAGTTTTTATAATTTTGATGACTCGTTTTTGATATTTCAAACTCTCTTAAAAAGTGTAATATTTAATAATTTTCACTGACTGTCACATAATAAAACCTATCCTCTGCCGCGTAGAATGAATATTTATTTACTAAACAAATCCACTTTAATACCGGAATATCGCTTGATTAACAAGTCCACTGAAACTTTAAACAAAATCACCGACATTCAAATTTTGGCATATTGTAGTGTGGCCGTGTGAATTTTCAATCTTAAGAAAATCCAATGATACTAAGAAACTCGGTGCACAAAAATGCTTAAATTGTTCAATTTTTGAGATATGATTAATTTTCAACTTATAATAGGGACGGTCAAACTCAGATATTGTATCTTCGTCGAGATTTCAGATATTTTTTTCAAGACGTTGTCAGTGCATTATTTCACATCACGGAATAAAGTTTGTTTCGAAGCTATTATCACAAATAAGATCGGCAGTCAAATTTGAAATAATCACCATAACTGTAACGCCCTTTCAATTTGGCCAGTTACATTCCACATTAAGTACAACAGACAACTGACTTTCATCTGGCCAATAATTATCAAAAATTGAGTCTCGAAAAATGAAAGAGGTAACAAAAGATGTATGCAAGCCACGTATGTTTCTACGTTCCGCTTTGAAGTAAATTTATTCCTCACAATTTCACTTCGAGCCAGAGGAGTTTGTTGAATATCAGCTAGTTGGATCTGTTTCATTTTTTATTCCAAACACGAATGCAAAAGAAATAAGCATCATTTTGATGGGTAAAGATATATCAAAGCTTTGCATTTATTTATCTTGCTAAACATTGTATAGGAAAAAAAGATAGAAATCTTGATGATAGTAAGTTGACTGCATCTCATAGCCAAATGTTGATTAGAATGGTTCTGCTCAAGAGAAAGTCATTTTTTATGTCTTCTTTCATGTATTTTAACACAAAATCATTTCAATGAATAGCCAATTATGAAACGCCGAATTGAAATAAGCTTTTTTCTTCTTCTCAATGTTCGAAAAGCCTCCTCAGAATTCCTTTCTTTTTCCACGTGCTGGAAGTGTACTGTAAATGACCGTTCCTCGACTGAAACATATCAACAAATGAATTTCTTCGTAGATCAGCCACTTTTTCGATACCAAGAGTCCGCTTTCAATGAGATAATTATCTAAGCTAGGCCTGAACTCCATGAGAGTGGTGTGAACTATTTTTACTAATCTCCATTGCCCATTGAACGTGTGACAAGAATCACATATCTTTCATGTAGTTGCTTTTCTAACTGGTGTTCAAAGCTTTAATATGATTTATAGACAGTTGTTTTCCTGAGCCTTGGCCTAAACCTAGCCTAAGCCAAAGCCTGAGTCCAGCCCTAAGCCAATACCTAAGATAAAGTCGAGGCCTAAGGCGAAGCCTAAGCGTGAGCGTAAATCTTGAGCATAAGCCTAGCCTAGTCTAAGCCTAAGCCTAAGCATAAGCCTAGCCTAGTCTAAGCCTAAGCCTAAGCATAGCCCAAGCTAATGCATCGACTTCAGCCAACTCCATAGATCGTACTCAAAAATCTGGTGCTTGTGGTACCTACTGCAGGTCAAGTAGAATTCTTTCAAGCTCAGTATGTAGTCCACGCCAAAAACTTTCAACGAAATGTAAATGTGGTCATACAATACACAGGTAGCTTTCTATTGTACATTAATCATGTTGATTCATCTCACTTCCTTGTGTCCTGAAGACCAAAGAAGCTTTAATTCTTTTTGCGAGCTTCTTTGTGCAAAAAAACCTACGTCAGATTGTTAATCACTCTGATCTTCGGTGTATTTTCCACCGCTTGAAGTAAGCTTTATGAATCCGAAATAAGAGCACAATTGAGTCGAAGCTCGATGTTGTACCTGCATCGGTCTTAAGAGCCTAGGTGCAGGTGCAGAATCTCAGGAATTTTCAAGAGCTCAAGAATGGTTTCTCTTTAGTGCTTGCATGTGTTTGTGTGCTAGTAAATGGAGCAGTGCTGGAGGACTGATCGATAAATAATCCTGCCAGATTGAATTTTTTCTGGTCTGGCATCAGGGTGTATAATCGCATTTATTTATTGCTGTATTTTGCCAAAATCTTTAATATTTATACTGGTTTTTATTTCAAAATTCAATTTTTAGTTAGTTTTTTCACTAAATGTTATTAGGTGAATGTACTGTAGGAATTTTTAATGCAACTTTGAATTTTAGTCAAAACCAATGGTTGACATTTGTCGATTATTTCTTAAATTTATACTATCTAACAAATAATCGACATCGAAGTAGCGTTTTCAAAATTTTTGTACATTCCCTCTATTTCAAAATATAATTGGGAATTGAAGTATTACCTTTATTAGATTGGAAAAAATACGGCTGCTTGAAATTCATCCGATTCGGGGTTACTTGGAATAAAAGCAGAGAAATAATTATAAATATCAGATTTCAATGCTTTGGGGGAAGGCAAAAGTGCTACATGTACAACAATACTAAAATTTAGTTTTGATGAAGATAAGATATTTGATATTTTCGATTAATGCGCAGCAAAATCGAAAATTTATATGCTTCGATGAATTTGAAGCCCTTTTTACGTCAGTCATTTTCCGTTTTTTTCAATTTTTATGTGTTCAATTTCATCAACATTATTCAAACTTTGCGATTAATAATCAAACAAAGTAGGGTGGGAATAAATTTTCCATCAAATGCTAATTGCAACGATATCGAAAGGAAAAGGAAATCATTTTTTATCGCTCCAGGGTTCCGAAATTTTTCGGAAATATATAATGATGATGCACGCTACACAAGGACGTCATATTACGTATTCCAGAAGATCATCAATGACGCACTGGAAAAAAGCAACAGGATTTTAAACTTGATTGCCTCATTATGCACCACTGATAATGAAGTTCATCCATAAGTTTTCAGCCCAATAGAACAAAGATTCTTCTACCAATGACTTGATCAACAAAGATTGATGTATGGCATGCATGTCGCATCCCCATTTCGCTAGTTGATCATGTCCAGTGTGGCCACAACAGCTACTTTAACAAGAAATTCTTGCAAATTGATGGTTTCTTTCCCGCTGCACAGTTGACGCAGTTGGTTAGAGCATATGAAAGGTCTGGGATTCAAGTTTTAGAATAAATCTAACTTGTATTGAAGACCTAAGCAATGGGAATGTCTCAAAAATCAGATGGTGCTTATACATTACAGGTTTCTCGTGCAATCACAAACCTATTAAGAAAATTTACCTGCTGTTTGTTCTTCACCCAAATTCATGTGACTGAGAAGTCAGAAACGTAGTGCTCAGTGTGGAGCACAAATCCTCACCAATTTGCATGCAAGGCGGATGCACTACCCACTGGGCTTATCAAGCTTCGTGGAAGGTTCGTAAGTTGTGGTTTCAGTGATGGTGGTGTGCAAAGGATACTAAGTGATAGACAGCTGGAGGCAAATCTATAACAACCACCGCTCTAAGGACTACTGGGTCCCGGACAATAGGTTATAACTGGAGCATCAGAAAAGTTAGGCTCAATAAGAGGCTTGAACCAATGCTGAAAGCGAAGTTTGGTCTATCCTGTCCATCTCTCATTCCCATTGTCCAAAGTCTCACCCTTTATGCTCTAAATATGTGAGCAATCCAAACGACGCTCTCATTTTCATATCAATTCCGTATTAGTGCAGGTTTTGATGGCTGTTTTAACTTATCTGATTTCATGAACTATGAAGGATCGCAATGCAAGTCAACAATTTGTTGTGGAAGCTGTCAGTAAAAGTTGGGTTCAGTCTGAGTTCGGACTTGTATAGCTCTGTTGGCCAAAGATTGAAGCTAAATTTAGGTTGCAGTGGTAATTTATATGAAAACGCTTAGGCATACAGGGTACCAGCGAGGCGGACAGGTGATAGTAGAATAGATGTTAAAAGTAATAAGTATGCTGCCAACGAAAACGGTTATACTGTTGATTTCCTGCAGTTAAAAATGCAGTGGGTGTAGAAAGTGTGGTCGGATAACATCGCTGTAGAAAGCAGGCCGAAATAAACATAACTAATAGCCAATACTTGAATGTGTGAAATTCCACATCGATGTGGAAAGTATGGCAATAATCGACGTGCAATTTTCAACATTTTTAAACGTTTTATAATATTGCATATCTTGAATTTTTAAATTTGAAATTATTCAGAATATTTGTTGTAAGACTGTATCACTCCAAACAGAATAGGCTTTCTTTTATCGACACTATACTTATAATGCTTTTCTACAACCCTTGATAAATTTCAATGCTTTGCCACTTTGCTTGACAATAGTCATTAGCTCAAAATTTATCATCAAATACTTGGAGTTAGCTGCATTCCCCGCTTTATAGGACATTGTGATAGTTTTCAACTGTAGAACCAATACATTAGTATTAATGGCTTTATTTTAGCTTGCCATTCCACTCTTTACCTCGGCAGTCCCTTCGAATGAAAAAATATTTTATGGAGAACAATGTTTCATAATAAATTTCCCTTCGCGAGAATTTAAAATGAAATGAAAATATGCAAAAAATATAAAATGATATGAAATATGAAAATCCCAATTCAAAATGATATTCATCACAATGATGACGAACTTGAACCTATAATGCACTCCTGTGCCTGTCTAAAAGTCAGATGCGCCACGAACTGCATAAATAAGCGCCTGAGTCGTTCGGTGAGTGTGGTTTTGGTTGTGGCAGTAGGCACATGGTAGGCCAAATGATGAACAGCTGTTGATATTTCGTATGTCGCCTGAAGCTGCGACCTTAAACCTTTCTTTCAAGATCATGTTTGTGTAGATACTTTACTCAAAGGTGTAGGTCGGAAGAAGATAATTCAATCGGCACTGGCCAGGAATGATCTCATGGCATGAGTTGCCAACCGGAATCCCCCTGAGTCAGAACTCCGGCGTCTTACCACAGGCGGACTTGACTAAGACAGTGGATACAGATTGTGTCTAAATCTAAATCTGATTAATATTAGTATCTTTTTGTATTATAATATTAGTATTAGTATTAGTATCCGTATACTTCCCCAAAATTAGTATCTAAATTAGTATTACATCTTCTTTGGGAACAAGATTTTGATAGATATCGATTTCATTTTTCTTCTTTTGCAATAAATGCACTAGAAAAAACTGCGTCAGAAATGCTAGAAAGCCCGCACAATATACTAAGTGAGCGAAAATTTCGATTTTTTGGCTGGTGGCAGCTTTTAGCGCAGACAGTAGCATAGCCAGAATTTTGTGTTATAGAGTTTTCGAAATTTAAAAAAATAAAACAAATACAAGAATGATTCGATATAACGAGTATAACAACATTTTTGGAATAGTGGCACATTGAAAACAAAGTCCTCTGTATATCGTAACCAGAAGTCTAAATGATAAGACAAGTTGCGATACTCCATTCATTTTGAAATGACTAATGCAGCGAAGTCGCAGTCAATCTTTTATCAAAAATCAAGGCCGGCTCATTCACTAAATTCAGTAAACTTTCCTTCCATGATACATACTCCTTGATGATCACTCTCTTCACCCACTTCATCATTATCGAAATTGATTTCCTGATATATTGTTAGGCTGCCTTTACCGAAATTCCCACTGCTGCATTGATCATAACAAAATAAAAAGAATATCGTTAATTAGTCGAGCCGAAAAATTCCGTGTTTTCAATCTCTAAAATACCTAAAAATGGAGGATGTTCAGCCTTCAACGAGTCAAGGAATTCGTACCATTTGACACAAATGATCAAACTATTCTGGTACAATATACAGCTTTGCGAAAAATTAGATCGCACGGAAAGATTTTGGTTGCGCAATGCTAGCTCACTCTACCAGAAAAATAATTAAAAGCTTCCTTTCTTCAATACGGGTCAGTTTAACACCCTTGTAGGCAGGCAGATTTAATGAGTCTTGGAGAAAAACGACAGAAAAACTGAAAGTTTTAAAATTTAATTGACGTTAGGAGCTAACACTTCAAAAAATTCAAAATCTAACTATACTAATACTCACGAGAGCTTCCTCATCCCGGGGTGAAAAAAGGTATAAAACGAAAAGAGACTAGGCCTGGGGGCGTGCTGTATGTATAACATGAAAACAACAAGTAAAAATGGCTTGTGAACGCACTATTCATCTAGTGCATAGAGCTCATTTGGGAATCGCTCGTATGAGTATATCGCACGGCAGCCTACACGTACTCATGTGAACTCCCAACCACCCATCTGGTTTCAACCAACGGATTAGCTTTCAAAAATCCATATGATTCACTCCCAATAGTGAAGACTGCCTACGTCGTTAAAGTTTGTTAATCTGGCTTGCTGTTCGAGTGTAGGTGGTGCTGCATAGGCTTTTGAGTTCACAGAATAAAAATCTACTTCTGATGATTCGAATTTAAGTCATAAGCATGCAATCTGAGAATCAGTCCATTAGACCGCCAAGCTTATTCAAATTTGATCAGTGAAATCTTCATTATAAGATAATCCCAGGGATCTGTGCAGATGTTTGGCATCTTCCACTGTGATCTGTTGGTGAAGCTTACAAAAGCCTGCACTGATACTTTATAGATGCGACATATTGAGTAGCAGTGGAAATTGCGATACATTGAGTGTCGGCAGGAGGAATCAATTCATTTCCGAAAATTTTTTCATCTCTGAGTCACATCACCTATGCTCAAGAACTGCCTTGCCAGCCACCCTCAACTATGCTCTCAGTGTGATTAAGTATTGCAACTGAGCTTAAATTGTGAAAATCAGGCTGATGCTTAACCATTGTGGCTCAGCAGTACTTGTATTTTCTGGTTGGGTGTTTGACATGTAATCTAGAATTTTTTAAGGGGCAGTTACAGATACATTTTCTTATATTATTTATCTCTTTATTCGAGGTTGTAAAATCAGATTATCATGAATAATAGCAGTCTCATTTTGCACATGGCCTCCATGGAACAGCAATGGAATGCTGTTCCACTAAATTGCGAAGTATTAACGTTCTCGATGGCTAACATATTTTTCGCTTTGATTAACCTCAGCGTCCTCACACTCACTAAATTCATGTCGGATTCAACGACCAAATCGATATTTATTGGAATATTGCTTTCAGATATAAGTCAGTCAATATATTTGATATTTTCAGTGTCCTTGAGAATTTACAAAAGAGCTTTCGATCTGGACGATATTCAAGACGTCGTTTCTTGCCACATGCAAACTGGCAGCCAAATTGCTTTTATATTGACTACTCAGGGTTTGAGTTGTATACTGAGTTTTGATCGGCTTTTCCTAGTCATTTTTCCATTAATCTACGAAAATAATAAGGACAGGTTGAAAGGTTTGTACAAAAAATTGACCGTCGGAATGGTAATTGTGAACGTCTCTGCATTTTTTGCCAGCTATTTTGACAATTTCAATGAATTGGAAAAAATTGTGCTGATATGTTTCATGCGTAATTCGATGGGCAAATATTATGATATATTGTTCAAAAATTTGCTACTCTGTTTCAACATTTCAACAGTACTCAGTTATTTAGTAATCGTCGTATATCTACAAAAAGAATTTATCCTTGAATATTTACCCTACGGAAAGCGATTGTTGAGTGCGTTGCCACAACTAATAATCAATACTCAAGATGACAATGCCAAATTGACCAAAGTTTTATTTTTTTACACGGCGGTCTATTTTACCACGAACATGGTTTTTTCAACCAGCCTCAAACTACTCAGCGTGGAATTGTCCTTGAAATATGGAATATATTTGTCGCCATTGTCGTCAATCGAAAGTTCAATTCTCTTTGCTGGCTTTGTAATTTTCTTGCCCCACTTCAGGTTCAATGTGAAACAAGTTTTTAGACGGAAGAAAGTCAATGATCAGTCTATCTAGAAAAATCAAAACTCCGAAATTCGGCTACAATAAATGTGTAGCTATGTATACCTAACTTTGCATCAATTTCAACTTCAATGAGGCCTAGGCGCAGAGGGACACAATAATAGTCATCATCCTGTATAATGATATAATAATTTCAAGTTAGAATTTCTTTTTCAAATTAAAAGGTCTGCTTGCGTATCAAATGTAAGTTCAAGGATGGAGGATTATTTTTAAAAACTCTGGTTATTAAAATATTGTAATCAAATCATTCATTGTCACATGTATTTTATTGTGTACCGTGGCATAGAAATTTGCTGCCGTGGATAACATTTAATCGAATCGTCTTTATGTAATATCAAGTAAATGGAAACCAGTTTTCGTATGATGATATATTTAATTTTCTATGATTAAAGTTATTAACTCTATTACATTGTTTTTTAATAATATTCAACATCTGGGTTTGTACTTCTGAATATAAAAGAAAATATTGTTGGGGTCGAGCTTCAAAGAATCAATTCAGTAAAAGTTAAAATCAACTTTTGAACGAAATTTCCGAAATTTATATTCCTTCTATAGTTATGCTAATGGATATGAAAAGTATTTTGAATAAGCTTAAAATTTGCGGGTTGATACACGGATAATAGGGAGTACAAGTGAGCTCAAAATTCTATGTCAATTCGTATAACATACAGGAGGTTTAGAAAGTATGCTTGCATTTTTAATGCGCAGATTTCCACACAGCTGTGGAAAATAAAGTAAAGGCGTCCTAACATTGACGACTCGCCCCAATTTCAACTTGAATGCTAAAAATTTGGGAAAGTTGACGCCGACCAAGTAGGTTAGCCGGCAAACCTAATAAACGTAAGAATCCATAATTTGGCTAGACACTAAAAAAGTGATAGACAATTCAACTAGTACATTGATCATATACTAGAAAATCATTTGGATGATGAAAATGGTAATGGTTATGAATATGAAACGCTGCAGTAGGGTTTGACTGCAATCAAAATTTTCAATCACTCAGAATCCATTAAGAATGTGAATTTCATGACTCACCATAAATCAAAATTTCTTCTGAATTTACGCTGCTCATGTTAATCTTAATGGTAAGTTTTAAGTTCACTTTCAAGTAAAATAAAATTTCATATTTTTTATATTCAATGAACATTGAATATCAAATCTGTATGTTTGTGGAGAATCGACAATTTACAACAGAAGTTTTGTTGTTTTAGAGATTATTTATTTTCCTCAAAACTTATATGGATATTTTGGAGTGAAAATAAATTTGACAAATAGGGTGTAGCCAGGAGTTCATGACGACCAAGCATTGGAGTTGTATGCTAAAAATCGTAGCCAAGGTGTGTATCTGAAATGTGGAAGTGCTGGTTAACATGAAACAGAGTGAATGTGAAGTATATTGATTGAGACGTGAAGCAGACTGCAAAAGTGGATGAAAAAAACAGTTACCTCTATTTGTCATTCAGCATTATGTGAAAACCAGATAGAAGAAAATCTTATAAGTAAAATGGAATCAATTTTTAAATAACTGACTGCTAAAATCAACGAATACACTATGAGAGATGTTGGTGTATAAATTAACAGTTACCAGCATTTGTCATTTAGCATCATATGAAAACCAGACAGAAGGAAATCCGATAAGTGAAATTTAATCATTTTTTAAATAATTGAAATTTTTACTCATTCTTTTTACTAAGCTTTTTTTGAAATATTGGAATATTTAGTAGAGTGTAAACGTTGTCATAAAGTGTGGATATATTCTGAAGAGCAAATATAAAAAAAGAATATGAAATTGAGAAAGTACACAATGTGTTTTTGCTGATTAAAGTATCAAAGGGAAAAAATGTAAATGAATAAAATCTAAGTAATGTAGCTTTTAAATTCTTTTGCATAATAGCAAAAGTATGCTTTCAGATATTTATGAATGCATTATTTTGACAACAAGTACTGACCAAAACAAGGTTTTCACAAAAGTTTGTGAAGTTTCATTAGATAGTATTTTCAAATAACTGGAAATCCTTTACTGCAAATAATACTTTGTGTATTACAAGACAGTTACAAAAGGTGTATGTGCTACAGGAGATTTAAGAGCATCTATACACATGAAATTGCAAAATTTTTTGAAGTAATTACCATTTTATTAATTAAGAAAAAGGTGGCCCCTACAGGAGAAATTATGCAATGAAAATTGATTGCTGTGTGATCATTGAAGCAAAAATTGTTGTTGTTTGGCTGCACTATCCTTTTCTACCTCTAAAAACTCGGTGGTATCATTCCTTTTCACCTCTGAATTCTTTTGGGGGCGGTTTTTTGTCCATGAAAATGGTAATGATGTGAAATTTAAAACTTTTTTTCTGCCAAATGTGATCATTAAGAAATGTAGAAATGTTGTGGATATTTACATTTTTGTGGGTTAAACTCATTCTTTGTATATGTTATATTCACAAATATACTAGTTCATTATAAAAAACTCTTCACGTTAAGAAAGTATGTTAATAATGTTTTTTGATAAAAATTTCAAGAAATTCAAGCTATTTTAAAAAAGTGGAAATAACAGGCATGTAATATAGAGTACGCACAAGTTCGAATTTACATGTAAAGTATCCCAGAGTGTGCAAAAGTTCAAATTTACTGGTATAGTATACATACAGTAAGAACAAGTTAGAATTTACATGTTAACTACCGTAAGATAAGTTCGAATTTACATGCAAAGTTTGCCTATAGTAGGAAAAGTTCAAATTTACGTGCACAGTATGTCTACAGTATGAACAAGTACGAATTTACATGTTAAATATGTCTACCTACAGTAAGAAAAAATAGAATTCACATGTACAGTATGCCTACAGTATAAAGGAGTTCTAGCTTACATGCAAAGTTTTCTAAAGTAATAAAAGTTTAGATTTACATACAAAGTATGTATACAGTACAAAAAAGTTCGAATTTACATGCAAAGTATGCTTACAGTAATAAAAGTTTGAATATACATGTACAATATGGTTACAGTACAAACAAGTTCGAATTTACATGCGAAGCATGCCTATAGTAAGAAAAGTTCGAATTTTCATGTATACAGTATGCCTACAATGCCTGCAGTAGGAAAATACGAAGTTAGAACATCTGCTAAAGCTGAATCTGCAAGTCGTGATAACAATGAATCAGCCATAACAGTAATTGATGTAGAAGCTTATGCTTTACAGAATTCTGCAATTGAATCAGATGCCAAACAAACTGACCACAATGATGAGGAAGAAATGCTGCTGGATGATGCACAAAAAGACTCTGCAACACAAAAGAAAAAACAGTCATTTGAAGTCCATTTGCAATCTGGATTCACTTAGCTAGAAAAATTACAAAATAATAAAGTCGAATGTGCAACCGTGAATGTGAACAAAACAAATGAACCATTCTCTTGCTTGATTGTTCTTGTAAACTCACTTGAATATTTATTTATAAGCAGTTCATAGCTCGAAACTTTTTGCAAAAAGATGTCCGTTTTTTGGTGGAATGAGATGCAAGTTAGTGAGAAGCATTCAAAAAGCACATCATAAATAACTTTGAACGATTTTCAAGGAAAGAAACTAAAAAAATTTTGAGTAAAGAATTTTTTCCTCCTAAGGAAACAATTTTTGGTGTTTTTACTCATATGTGGCAAAAATTTTTTGGGGAAAAGACACATATTCGTTCAAGGAGAGATACATGAATTTAGAAGCACAACTGAAGAAAATTTCTTGATATACAGTGAGTGTCTTTATCCTTATTTGTTGATACAATGTTGTCCACTTGTTGATCATCCATAGCAGTTAACAAAGTGAAATGATGTATTGGCCTCTGGCATTGCAATGTAAAGTACATTTGATGTAACATTCAGAATATTTCCAACACAAGTTCACTGCACAAATCGTCAACTGATAGAGAACATCATGTTATGATCCACTTATAGTTTGTCGAGTGTAAATAGAAGCTTGCTGTAGCAATTACTGCAAGCTTTTTTTGAGGGATTCACTTTTTGGCACCCCAGAGATTCCTCCAGTGAGTAATTATATAATTAGGTAATTGGTGGAGGTTTTGAATTCAAGAAGTCTAACGTACACGCTAACGCAGTACTGTAAATATATAGTGTACACTATGTGATATTTCTTTATTGAATATTATTTCATTTTGTAATCTATCGTCTCAAGGGTGTCTGGGATTAACATCCAAACATCCCTGTAAATTCATGTGAAGTACTTTATTTTGATCATTCCACACCCCAGTAGCCGCTATTGACCCAATTAAGACGCCCCAATTAATTTGCACATCGGCAGCTGGTCCCCTAGAATCTACACTAAAGTACACATTCCACGGCTACATTAATTTCTCATAAAAATCGTAAACAACATCTGCACACAGTAAAAAGTAAAAGCCCCACCAGACACTAGTCTCAAGTTGAACCGTAGCAATGGTCCCATAAAACATGTATACACAGAGGAAATAGATACAGAAGCATGCACAGAAGCACAGAGGTGTGGCTAAGCCCACCGTAGGAAGCAAGCATAAGGAAAGCACAAAAAGCATACGGTACTAGGAAAGCGTTGGAAGGTGTGACCAAACTAGCGAGAAGAACAAAGCAAGAAGCAGCGATTGGTGGAAGAAGATTGATGGAAAGGAGACCTCCCGCAACGCCAAGGGAGTAGCTACGGAAGCTGTATTTAAAGAGAAGCAAAGCATGATTTTGTCAGATTGGTGATTCTTCCATGTTTTATTTGCAAGCGTCCTTTTTATTGAAAAGCAAGAATTTCGAAGCAGGAAAGCGAGTAATTTGCAAGCGTTTGTTTTGTGTATTGTTGACGAGCAAAGTGATCATCAATTTCGTATTTATATTACCATTGTTGTGTCTATTATTCGCCCCTGTTTATCCACTGTCGCCCTGTTCTTTGGATCAAGTAAAGTGTCACTAAGAACTGGTCGTTACAGAAGAAGACTCATGAAACAGTAGTAGTTATATGGGCCTGTACAGGGGGTACACAAAAAATACATCTGTTGCACCCAGTGTTTTTTTGTACAGGACTCTTTGTATGTGTACAAAGATTGCCTAGAAAATCTTTGTAGAATGCAATTTTTTTTGTACAAGCAAAATTCAGAATTGGATTTCTCTAGCCACTTAGAAATTACATTCTGAAAGAAAAATGGTTGTTAAACCTTGAGACAATTATCCAAAATAAAACCATTCATTTTAAAAGATTTATTTCAATTAGAGAAACTAGAAATCTTCGAAATGATAAGCATCATCATCAGTTTCATTTTTATTTTGAACCATTTTTCTTTGTTGACCAATATTATATGGACCTTGCTGGCTATTACCAAACCATTTTTGATAGGCTCCATCCAAATTAATTGTTTTGTAGTCATCCATATTGAGTTGTAAATGTATTAGTGCGTCTGATGTTCGAACATTGATTCTTGCTTGCACTTTAGTTTTGATCTGATGAGCAACACTGAAAAACAGTCATTTGATATAATTATGCATACATGACAAATCATTTACTAAAAAATTACCTGAAGCCTCTCTCAACCACAGCATTCTGACAATTGGTGGTTAGGAGGATTTGAGCAATTTGATTGAGATTCCTATAAATATCGGGCTGGATAGCACAAATTGGTCTGCTATCAATCCAATCATCTTCACAAAAAATTTTATTGGCAGTTGGAAAAAGCATATAGTGCTGACTTATTACATTGAAATGTTCCCACTTAGTTATTACCAAATTCTTGTCAATTTCCAAATGACAATATCTTTCGGCTAAACAAAGAATTTGATACTTGCCAAAATTGACACACTCTGTAGTTTTAAAATCGACGAACTTCTTTTGAGGAATAAAAATTTTCAAGTCATTCAGCAAGTCATCACATTGACCAGCAAGTCGTTTGTTCATTTTATCGATGAGTAGCAAAACAAGATCTAAAACACATGAGAGTTTTAGATAAGCCTAAATTAGGATTTTATTCAAATTATTCAAAAATCTGTACGTTTCGTTTTAATTTTTATCTTTTTATTTGCTGTTATTCCATCTATGTTGATCAAATCTTTCCAGTTTCTGTTATATGTGTTTGACTCGACTTCATTCAAGAATCTTAAGAAAAATCTCTTGATTGAGACATTGTAATTGAACTCATGAAAATTTTACCTTTCAGTCACTGGTCCATTGATGAACATTCCACCTGTGTAACAATCTTTGAGAATGGACACGGCTATTTCGACCATACCCTATATTTTTAAATTCTGGATAAAGTGATATTCATGAAAATTTTCATGTTCTTCTTACCGGAACATCAAATGGATGGATTAAACATGCTTGAAATTTCAAGGACAGTTGATGCAATGGTTCCAAAATGTCATATGGTGCCTGTGGTGCAAAAAATGTCATATTGTGCAAAGTCAATATGAATGAACAATTGCAGATTCGTTTTTGAAGACCTTTGATTTATTAATACATGGCACAATAAATTAGATTTCTTCTTACCAGACTGTTCTGATCTTTAGCATCAGGAAATCTGTAGAATCTTTTGTTTTCAGAAGCATTATTATTCGATAAATCATTTCCGTCAAATTGTGGACAACCTGGAACCTAGAGAGCCACCTGAATTGAAATATATAAGTCGATATAAAAAATTGATATAGATGCTGAAAAAGAGTACCTTATGTCCAATATTCGTTTTGGGGTGATATAAGTTTCTTCAACAATTGAACATAATTCTTCTATTTTGTTTCAGGTACTTCACAGTAAGAGGAAATTAAGAAACTCCTTGATTTTTAGTTCAGTTTTAAAAAAATTTTTAGATTGTTTCTCCTTAAATGAAAAGCAGACTTTACGTCAGTGTTTAATTAGTTTAGTAGTTTAGAGTATCTTATTTTAAGCACATCTTTCAATGCCAATGCTTCTCGATGCACCATGCAATGGTTGGTGATTAAGTGAGCCATTTCTTCAATTTTATGTGATGCTATGCAACATCTTTATCAATGCATAGCATCACAGATGCACCATCGTTGGTAAAAGCCATAATTATCTGTAAATCAATTTTAGGATTTTCAAAAAACATCTTCATAACTTTGAAAATCGATTTCAAATCGATTTCGGTGACTCGCAGAACAGTTAAAAACTGAGATTGAGCAGCTTTCAGATTTTTGTCCCATTACAAAACATACAACATCAGATGTTTCTGTTCCGAAATATCAGTGGATTCATCCACATGCAATGTGAATACATAAACATTGTGTAATTGCTGAATTTGTCATTCAAAGAATTCTTCATTGAGAGCTTTCATCGTTTCGTACATTGAGAAGTTTGAGCTATGACTATATGAAATAATTGTTGACTGGTTGTTCATCTCTCCATAAAACAGGATGAATTCATGTAGCTTCGTGGTGTCACATTAACTGAAATTGGGAGCCATGTCACATTAAGTAGATTGGTGATCAGTCACATTGATGGGAAAGCGCACACCATATCCCATGGGAAATATGGCCATGACACTGCAAGTGACATGTTGTGACCCCGTGGGGTGGCTCCGTTGATATATTCAGTTCGGGAACCTAACCCAGCTGGTACTACCACAGGAAAACCTATGGTGTACCTCGGCCTTGTCCTTGGGTCCAGCTGTAGAATAAGGACAACGCGGCTGGGTCAGGGGTGCCAATCCCTAGTCCTCATTCACTCGGAATGAGGGACGGTGCCATTCGCAGAATGGCATATGGTAGGGGACCCAATTGTTAACCTAAATCTCCTTATTGGCCCTGACCTTAAGGGTCTGAGGGCTCTCTCAACTGAGGGCACTCCCAAGGGAAAACTAGCTTAAGGAGGATTCCCACAAATATACCCTCAACAATGATAACCCCTGAGAAGACTCACTAAATCCTCTTCTCAAGGTACTCGGCGCTGGGCGACGGGTTCAAGGATCAAAGCGTGGGTCCTACGAACGGCCGTGAGCAGGTACGGGAATCCAGAAAGATTTTGTGTAGAGGGTAATGCGGCAGCGGGTCGGCGAACGACCGTATCAAGTGTTTCCTCGGGGAGGGCGACGGGGGTTCTCGATCAACGGTGACGGGGGGGGGGTGAACTCCTATGGCTGGGTTACTGTAACTGGCAATGTGAAGAAGACCGGAGGCGAGAGTATGCAAATTTATTGATGGGCGGCAAACCCAGGTGTAATATAAAAATATAATAATAACGAGGCAAGGCAAACGTGGGACGCAGGCTGTAAAAACGCAACAAGACGATTAGGCCTAAGAATGAGTGCAAAACTAACGAAACATGCCCTTTTAAAGGGCCCTGTAATCTACAGTATGCCTTGGGCGGAGTTAACACTCCCCCAAGCTAACTTCTGCAGCGGAAATCGCTGCAGAAGATGCCTATGGTCACATAGACATTTTCCAGTTCACAACGCTAAGCATTGGGGCGAGTTTTCACTCTCCATGCTTAGCATAGGAACGTCCTCTAGTGAGAATTCCCAACTAGTCGTTTCACGTTGCAAAACGTCGCTAGTTTTTATTGATAAGAGGTGCATGTTGTGCTCCAATTACAGCAATGAGCTCGGAGAGCTTATCTCTAACGGAAATTCTTGACTAGCAGGTTACATACCGTAGTCTACGTGTGCGATAGAAAATAATAAATCGAAAAGGAAATAAAAGTGCGCAAATGAAACAGAAACGAAACATAAAAAGTACACACATAAATTGCATGTAAAAATTATAGAATGGAAATGTAAAATCGACGTGAGTTACTGTAACACAAAAGGTTGCGAAAAACATAATGAAAAATGTGATATGAATCACGTGACGTTCGGCGAAATTCGTCGGCATGTGACAGTGGAAAACGAAATTGACAGCATATTTTGAATGACAAATAAAACTTTGCACATCTTTTATAATCAATTCACCATCTTTCACTAGACTCACATTTATGGCTTTCTCCAACAAACTTTTTTGGACAATTTCGTTGTTTTTCCTCTACTATTTGATATTCTTTATCTTTTTTTGTGAAACTTCAAAGCATCTATACGCCAAGTTGGCAATAATCTTCGAGTACTCCATACAGATTTGGCTTTCTGGTTTTTGCAGATCATGCATATAACTTTTTTGTTTCCGGAACCAGTGACAGATATGCATGGGAATTGTTTCAATCATTTTGTTTTAAATTGATAGTGTTACTGGGGCAAGTTCGATTCTTTTTCATTTAGTCCAAATTGCAGCTTCTTCATTCTCTGATCCACTTGAATCCAACTCGACCTCAGATTGTAAATTTTTGTCAGTATCACCTATTGGCAGAATTTCTTCAGATTCAAAATATTGGACTGCAGGTTTTGTTTTTTCATTCTCCTTGTGACTAGATTTTGCAAAAAACTTTGACAGAAAAATTTCTGACATTATTTGGCACTTTTAAAAAGATGTTGTAAAACGTAATGAGGAAAAATAGAGCCCAGATTCATCATTCATATTAAAAAAGCAACCTTTCTGTGGAAAAGGCTTCACATACAAAATTTTTACTCATAAATTCATCATATACCCACTGTATATACATTGGCAGTTGGTGTGCTCATATCATGGCTAGTAAAAGTCTCGGTTGCATGTTGAAAAAATTTTTTCCCAAAAAACTCTCTTTGTATGCTGGAGCCAAGAATGTTTATCTCGTATGAAAAAACCACCGTTTGTACCTGTTCCTTTAACTGTGTGGGGCCCTACAGGGAGTTTGGGAAGTACAGCTGACAATCCAAATTTGTATTGTCAATGTGTGGACAAGGGGTGTAGAAAGTATAGTCGATGATTTAATGTGATAAAAATTCTATTAAGCGAACAGGGTCATATGGAGAGGAGGTGTAGAAAGTACGCTGTCACATGTCGCACGGCCGTACATCACCCCTTCGTAACAATCGCAACACTGGCTCGTTAATTCAATCGGAAGAACGCTTCACTATAGTCACAGAGACCCAGGTTCGAATCCCGGTCGAGCATTATTTTTTGAACAGTGTTTGGTGATGGTTACAATGGCAATGCGTTTACCCATTACGTGTCATGGCGAGGCTTGGATTGGTCCCACATTGGTGGGCCGCAGAACCTGCATCTTCAATGGACGAGGTCGTCCTTCTTTCAAGGGGGGAATGTCACGTGTCACATGGCCGTAGATCACCCCTTCATAACAATCGCAACACTGGCTCGGTAGTTCAATCAAAAGAACACTTTACAATAGTCACAGAGACCCGGGTTCGAATCCGGGTCGAGCATTATTTTTCGAACAGTGTTTGCTGATGGTTACGATGGCAATGTGTTTACCCATTACGTGTCAATGCAATTTGACTTCCATGTAGAAAATACATTCGAGGGTTCAACATCTAAAATTTAACTTCCATGTAGAAAGTACGCCCAAAGCTTCAACGAATAAAATTTTTTTTCCAAATTTTTGCGGGTACACCTACCTATTTTCCTATAGCCCAAAATGCAGGCTTTACAGGACTATACGGTCATATAAGTGCCCACCTTATATGAGAGGCGCTCTTCAGCTGCTTTTTCCCGCCTAGTGGAGGCCACATTCGACAGGCTGGCGTCGGCCTGACAAGCAGGACTTGCTCAGCTACCTACCTCATAATGGAATAGGCCCACCTCCTCATTCGCCGCATTATCGCCAACATGCTAACTGGGCTGAGTGGATCCCGGCAAGCAGCATTCCAAGCTCGCCTACACAATTTATCTACCCCGAGAGGATGAAATGTTGTGAACATTGAAACAGCTACCAGAAAATCAATTTATGCAATCTCTTCCATGAAATTTTTTAAGAAACACCTGAAGGTCATAGAATCTAATGATCTGACAGTTTTACTCTTCTTTATGTATTCCCGACACGTTTTTCGATGATTCCCAATGCTTAAACATTGTTTTCAGGACACATGTTTTACTGTATTACGACACCATTTTCCATGTGTCCCAAAACAGTGAAAAACGTGCCCGGAAAACAATGTTCAAGCATGGGGAATCATCAAAACACGTTCCCGAACACATATAAAATGTGTCACCAGCAAAATTTTGTACAAAAATTTTGTAACAAAATGTGTAAGACTATTAGATCATTAGATTCTATGTTCCTTCAGTGTTTTTTAAATTTTTCTATGAATGCAGAACAAGCTATAATATTGATTTTTTTTAAATTCTACATTTATAGTAAAATCTAATAGTTCTACGAAATGTTTGTACAATTTTAGAGAGTAAAACAGTTAGATCATTAGATCCTAAATCTGGCGGTCTTAAAGAGCTATTTATTTTAAAATTTAAAAAAAACATCATTTCTTCAGTTCTGTGAAGGAAAATGCAAGCCGATGCAAATATTGTACGTCCATGCGCCCAAAAGAGCTCCGATGTGTGGGCCAACAATAGGTACCCAGAACCAATTGAAGTTTCGGTAGCTGAAAAAAATAATGTCAGTCACTTAAACTTTTGTGCTTACAGCACAGCTTTCTGCTTAGAAACAGGAAGACAAGTAGTACTACAGTTTTCTACTGCCACCTCGGATTTTTTCATCAAACCCAACTGATCTTTCACAAATAAAAAATTCTAGAGTAACTGCTTTGCGTAAACAACATCGACAACAGTAAGACAATGTTCATCAATTTTCAATTCGCAGGTATTTTAGATTTATCTATGGAAAGTGAATAGTCCTTTGCAATGTGAGCAGGGACCGGTTTCTCAAAGCCGACGAAAATTTCGTCTGGGAAATATGTATGTTCATCAGTGAAATTTTTCAACTTGTTGACGATATTTCACGGACCTCTTTTTTTAGGTTTCCCAAGGCTTTCGAACCATTTTTAATTCATTGACGAAATCGCGTCAAAGATTTTGTCAACAAACTTTGGTTCTTTGATGAATTGATAATTGTGATTTGCAGTAAAATAAAAGCTTTCAATTTTTCCGGTTTGTCAAAGTATAATCTGTTTTTTATAAAATGCTTCCAAATAGAAAAGTGATACAAATCAGTACTGCCGCCAAAATCATTTACATAAAGTTCTGTTTGTAATATTTTTCACTCGAAAAATTGCTAAAGGTTAGGTCAGTACGCTCACAAATTTCCAGTCCTGCATGACGTTTTGTTTATCAGAAAATCGCAAAAATCTGAAATACTACTTGCTTTCCACTTTCATTATTTGGAAGCATTTTAAGAAAAACAGACTATAGTTACCATATTTCAAATTGTTTTAGTTTTTTTTCGTTTCTTGGTCTATTTGCATGTTTGCCTTTATTCCATTGTGTTCAATGAGAAGTAGCATCATGAATCAGCACTATGCCAAAATTAAATGTAAATTTTTTTGTGGGCTTTAAGAAACTAATTTGACGCCAACTGCACAGTTTATTCCAATCGCTGGGCTACCAAGATTTGATGAGTTTGATCTTTATTGATTATCCCTTTTTTGTGTGACTATTAATGTTATTTCCTCATCTCCCTTGACCGCCAACGAACCCTCACCTTGCATAAGCTTATAAAAAAAGACAAATGCTTCAAACATAATTATTTTCCAGGGTAGATTGAAGCCTTAATTTTCGCTTACTGTTCTGCTTCAGAAATATGTCCCAAAAAAACTGATAAGAAATAAAAATTGAAAAATAAAGAAAAAATCGTTACAAAATTGATGAAGCGCTTTAAAACATCAGAGCATAGAATATGAAAAAATTACAAAATTGATGAACCAAGCATTTGGATAACTAAAGCGGACTATTGACTTTTGTCCTATTCCTTGTACAATAAAAAACGGCTGTTATGAAAAGTTAGAGAGGTTCGAACCTGCCTACTTTATTTTCGATCAATAAGTTAGAAACTTCGACAGTAAAATATTTAGGGAGCTTCAAAAACTGAAAGCCACATTTCGTCAAGAAAACTGAAAAAATTCGTCAACAAACTGAACATTTCATCACCGAAATCTCATCAATGAAAAACCCAAAAACATGAAAGTTTTGAAATATCATCAACAAACTGCCAATTTCGCTGACTAATTAAGTTTCTGTGCTTTGAGAAACCGGCCAGACCATAAACCTCACCATAGGCAGGTATCATTTTTTCTCACTTGTTCAACTAGTTGCCGCGTCAACCCAAAAAAAGGTGTCCGCATACGCAGCGTGTTTATTATTTACAGGAATATGTGCAGCCCAAGGCTCATGGAGAAAAAATAGACCATGGACAAATAGTCATATTGCCTGTACAAAATCAACGCAATTTTTATGGATATGGCCCATTAGTGCGAATGAGCCTTTTTGGGCTGAAGGCCCAGAAGTGCGAAAACCTAGAAGGGTTCGCGAGTGTGAAAGGCTCACAAGTGCAAAACCGTCATTTCTACGCTTCCACATTAAAACTGTCTGAGAGTTGAAAATAGAAACAAAAAATACAACTAAGAACTTCAACGAAACCGCAATACTTTCAAAAAGTTGGCTCTCTGATTTTCGACATATTAGTGTAATAAATCATGGATTTTGATGACTTCAATCTGTTTTCGAATAGAAATCTTCGTAATTCTTTATTGGAATGTGCTAGTCTAGGCAGCATACATTAACTGGGTTTTTCAGCCTAGTGCTGAAAGGAAAAGTTTTTTAAAAAGTTCGAGAAGAAAGTTGAAGATATCACAAAATTATAGTGAAAAATCAAAAATCGTTATTTTCACAATCAACAGCTTCGTCAATATCCTCAATCTCTTTGTCACTTTTGCTTAACTGTGGGTCGAATCTGAATTATCTTCGGCTCTAAGCTCTTGGACACTACTTGGATAATTCGACAACAGTTGTTTTAACATATGCTGAGTTTACGCAAATCAGTAATAATGAGTAGCAAATATAATTGTACGTTTTTTTGGAAAATCAATCAAGAACCTTTATTGAAGTTGAAGCGCAGCTCCAGATAGAATGAAAACATGTATTCCAAACAGAACATGACTCGCGATTCCTAAAAGTTTTACTGACAAACTAACCACTGAACTTGTCGGTTAACTAACCAAGTGCATAATGTAAGAATGGGCTAATTTGATTAGAATCAGATGAGTGCCTTATTGCCTCTGAAAGTACAAACATCAAGCATGATTTCATGAGTTGATTATACAATAAAAGCAAGTTATCAGAATTGAAAAACTCACACACTAGCTTGCCATCAACTAAGTTACATTTTTCAACCGTGCCAACTGTGCTAATAAAATATTTTTAATTAGCACGAATGGTAATGGGACTCGTGCTAAGAAAATCCTATACTTAAAGTTGCTTCAAATCACATAAGGCAAGCTAACATAAAGATTTTTAGCTTTTAAATCAAGAGTGTTTCGGGCTTATGAGCCTTTCACAGTTGAAAAGATAGGACACACTCAAGTTTATACTGTTTTCGTGCTTATGAGCTGTTCATGCCATTGGGCTCATTAGCTATTATGGGCCGTTCGCGCTTATGAACCCCGACCAATTTTTATTTTCCGAATTATACAGAGCTTACACAAGACTGTTTCAAGGTTATTGTTGAAAACCAAACAGGGATAAGGTGCCTGGCGCTCCAAAGTGATTTTTTCTCCATTCCACATCTATTTACGTTCCATGGTCATTTACGAAAAGCGAACTAGCTTATTCGAGGACAAACAAAATTTCAAAAAATAACACATTGGCTCTGTGATAGGATAAATTCGAATGTCCGTATTTCTGACACAAAAAGAGTTATCAATTCTAGATCTTCCCTTCGTATGTGAATTTGGTTCACTGAGAACAGAGCCATTTTGTCGAGGGAACTTCTTGTACCGAAGTAAATGCATAATTCTACATCTCTTTTGCAGTCGTGCATATTCATAGGGAGTTTGGGGATAATGAATTCAAGCAAACTGCCTGATAACACCATGCTTAATTCAGGCCGATCCCCAGCAGATTTTCAAGTTATCAGACCTCAAAAGGCTGTCTATTTTTACACACGGTATGGGATTTTCGATAAATATTGGCAGCCAACTGGAAACCCATCACAAACCTATCTGAATAGATGAGTGACTGCTGTGTGAGGCCGGTGTTACATGTGTATGACTATAGCAGAACACGTCCACCATCCTCCATAGTCTTGAAAAAAATCAAAGTCTCATCTGTAAAAAAATCGATTCCATGTTGAAAAAAGTCAAGATAGATGGCACATCAAGAATAAAAATTTTTGAACCTAGCCAATCAGAGGCGCCTCCTATTTTTATATACACGCGAACTCTACTAAGTGAATTTCTGAGGCTACAGCTTGCTCGTGGAGCGCGCCCTTGGTTTTTCACAAGTGATATTGAGTTATTGTCAATTTTCGAGATGTTTTTGGAAAACGTCGAAAATACTTGCTTTTTTGCCCAAAAATAGACAAAGTCCAGAAAGTAATCAAAATTTTGCACTTTTTCAGCTGTTCTATGGACATTTCTTTTCTGCTCAGAAATTTGACAAAGAAACGAAAATTGCCAATCGTTTTCTGAAATTACTGCATTTTGAGTAAAAAACAAATTTTTTTCGACTTTTCCTGAAAAACCAATATGTTTTCCGTGCTATATAACCTCCCACTTCCTGAAAATTTGTAAGCATACTGAGTCAACTTTCAGCAATTTTCCGAATTAAAAATTTTACATCTCTATGTAAACGATTTTTACGACAGTACTGACTCTTATCACTACTTGGAAGCCTTGTTAAAAAAATAGAACTACGCGCCACCCATCTTGATTTTTTTAAATGGCATGTTGATTTTTTCTCAAAATGTTATCTTGATTTTTTGACGATGGAATATTGATTTTTTTCAAGATCAGATTGAAAAAAATGCGATGCTCTTAAGAAAATTATGATGCACTTGAGAAGAAACTCGCGCATCGATTTTTTGCGATGCATTTAGAAATTCGTGCAGAGCATCTTGAAATTTTTGCAATGCGTCTTGTAAAAATGTTGTCTATCGTATTCTAAGGTAACGATTTTTTTCAAGTGTCAACAAATTTTTCCACTGGTACGATTTTCGAAGTGGCCCTTCTCGTATTCGGTAGTCACTAGCTATTATTTTCCTTTTTCAAGTTGTTGTCCTGACTATTGCTGTCAATCTGGGAAAAAACGGTCGCGTCCACGCACATGTGTTTATTATTCACTCGAACATATTTTTTCTTTCCCACGCTCAGTTAAAAAAAATTATAAGTGATTGTAGGCTATTCTCATGTAAGCGATCCCCAAGGGAGCGATTCCCAATCGAGCGAATTTCCAAGTGAGTGATTCCCATGTGAGCGATTCCCGATTTTGCGGATTCCCAAGTGTGCGATTCCCAATTGATCGAATTCCCAAATGAGCGAATTCCCAAACGAGCGAATTCCAATACGGCGATTCCTAACGAGCGTTCGAAAATGTAATAACACTTCTTCATATTTTCCGTCTTTACCTTTTATTTTTCTCAGTATATATTTCTATTTTCTTTCATTTTCTTTGTGTTTTGCTTATGTTTTCGTTTATGATTGTTTTTACGTTATCATCTTTTGTATCTGCTTTCTTTCATTCTCGTCTTTCTTTTCATCTACTTTTTCTTTTTTCTCATGAAACAACGAATTACAAGTTGTCATTTTGTACAGGCATAGTCGCCTGTATAATTCTTGTACAACTCAATACGCTCTACTTTCTATATAATTTTATCCTAATTGATTTCCTCTTCGTTACATATAATCTTAGTTTTTTGCTATTAATCTCTCTCTGATTCTGTCTTTTTTGTTCTTTCTCCATATTTTGTCTTTCTTTCTTGCTGCTTTCTCTATGTCACTTCTTATTTCTTGTCACTTTTTCATATTTTCTTTTTTTTCTGATGCTTCTCCACCTATTTTTACTTATTCTTACTGTTTTCTTTTTTGTTAACTTTGCTTTCTCTTGATATTTTGTTTCTTTCGGCATTCTTTGGTTTTTGTTTTTTATTATGATTTTCCCACTTAAATTATGAAAGACTCAAGCATGTCAAACTGTAAAGGAATTATACAGGAGCTATTTATTGCTATTTAAATGCTATTTAAATATTTAATTCAAATTTGAATTTAAATTTAAATTAATTTAAATTTAAATAGCTATGGCTGTTCAAAATAACAACTTGTAATGTGTTTTTTCATGAGCAAAGAAGAAAAAAGTGAATGGCATGAAAGACGAAAATGAATGAAAGCAGAGACAAAAAATGCAAATCTCACGTAGATGAAAAATAAGCAACACACACAGAAAACGAAAGAAACAAGAAATTCGTTCAAACAAAAATAGAGGATAAAGAAGGAAAGCATTAAGAAAGTGTTATTAAATTGTCGATCGCTCGTTTGGAATCGCTCAATTGGGAATTAGCCCAATGGGGAACCACCCATTTGGGAATTCGCTCCATTGGGAATAGCTCACATGGGAATCGCTCACTTGAGAATACTCCAACGTAAATAGATATTGTTAACCTTGATGGATACTTATCTGGAACCTCATCTCGGACAAAGACCTTATGCAAGATTGAACAAGATCCTAAGACAGATCTCATATTGAACATACACTTTGGCGTTATCCTAGAGACACGAAAAGAAGAATGACCTAAAGACACCCGTTCCCCAACCGAACATAGCCGTGAAAAGTCGAGCAGAAAAATCCCTCGCCGGATTATTGGCTCCACCACAATTCGATTCGAAAGTTGTTCCCAACGCCATGACCAAGAATCCGATCAACAAAGGCATCGTCCCTTTCGGCACTTCCATGTTGGATTTATCGATAAGGGCCATGACGGCCAAGACCAAGACGCTCGTTGCAAATACCTTTTGAAAGAAGAAAAAATTCTAATGGGTCATAGGTACCGTAAACGGAGGTCACATCAGA
Source organism: Romanomermis culicivorax (assembly GCA_963922205.1). NCBI lineage: Eukaryota > Metazoa > Nematoda > Enoplea > Mermithida > Mermithidae > Romanomermis > Romanomermis culicivorax. Next base: position 506,106 of record CAWUHX010000127.1, on the reverse strand, counting down.
TGACGGGACCATGTGGCTAAAAAGTTGAGTATTGAGAAGAAGCGGACTTCATATGGAAACACAATTACCCACGTGTTTTAGAAGATTCCGAAAATCACAAAATTATACTCTGAGACCAGAACCACAAAATAACCAGACGAAAGATTCAAAAACTCGACGGACAAAAAATCAACCAGCATAACTGGCTTCTTACAATCTAATATCACTAATTTTCCGTACTTGGTCCACAAAGCATTGCCATGTTTTGACATCATCACTTTTGGGATATGTCGCCCAAATTGCGGCCGTAGGTGCAGTGGCGTTCAAGGTGTAAGGACCTTGCCTAATTCCTTTGTCAAAAGCATTGAGTTGGCCTTAATTTGACAGAATTGACTAAAAATCAGAATAATGAAAGGGAATTTTTGAACTGACAAGTTTTAGACGGAAATGGATACGATTCTTCGTAAAAGCGCTTCACACTTCGAAGGTGTGTGACCCGCCATGCATTATTCATGGACGATTGCCGATCTTTTATACTACAAGTTTCTTCAGAAAAATTCGCTGGTATGTGCTCAGTTCTTGACGGCTAATAATTTTTTTTTCTTCTTACAATAATAAACTATAAAAATCGCCCATGAACCCAAAAACGCCCCGACATATTGTCCGGCCATGTAGGCGGGCACGTGGAGCCACTTGACTCGCCCCAGAACAGCAAAGCAAAACGTTATCGCAGGGTTAATATGTCCGCCTGAAAAATAATGATCTGTGAAACTTAGATTTCCGTGCATTTTCCATATACCAGATACGCCACCACAAACGCTAAAGGCGATAGCAATACCACAACCCCAACCAAGATTCATCGCCACTACATTAAAACGTATATTTGAGTAGTTCAGGACGGCTTGGGCGACGCAGCCGACACCGAAGACCTGGAGTGAAAATATACCTTAGACAGGAAAAAACAAAACAGAATCAAAAATAGGAAACCGGGTAGAAAATCGAACGAAAAGAAAACAAAGCAAAACAAAACAAAAGAAAGAGCAAAAAAAATTATGAGAAACGATAGAAAAAATGATTTATCGAACTAGGATATGTTATTACTTCGAAACTCACCACAAGCAAAAAAGTTCCCAGCATTTCGGACATGAAGAACCTAATATGATCATTTTTGAACCTCAATTTTTCCTTGATAGCACTTCGCCAGGTATAAACTACTTCGGTTGTATCGAGCTTCTTTTGTTTTTGCATTGCTAAATGAAAATGAGATGATCAAAAGTAAAGTCCTAATAAACAAATTACTCACTCGGGAACAACTAACACTTGTTGGACGAACTTGGTTTCGAAAATGTGACAATACAGTGTTTTTTGCACGGCACAGTTTTGTTGCTACAAGTAAGGCAAATAGGCCAAAAAGTTTTCATACGGCGAAATTTTATTCACATATTAGGAATATAAAGAGCAAATCACTAGTGAAATACAAAAAAACATGACTCCACAACAGGAACTTTTATTTCAATCCTTAACTTTAATTTTAAAAAATTATAATACTGTATAATTTAAAAAATTATGAAAATTATAATACTATTTTAACCCTTGGCTTTAATTTTAAAAAACTGTAATACTGGTATTTTGTGCAGCCATACGAATTTTGTTGGATTTTTGATCTTTTTTAGTTAAGAAAACTGTTCCAGCTAACAACTTCGGGGCCCGGTTGCGTCAAAGCACTTAAGCTCGAGCTCGAGCTAAACCCGACAATTTTAAGTCTGAGCTCAGGTTCAGTGGTTGCATGAAGGTGGAGTTAAACTCGAGCTCGAGATAAATCCGAGCTCGAGATATACCCGAGCTCAGGTTTAACTCGAGCTCATTCTGTCGAGTTGCATGAAAATTCTTGGGAACTTTTAAATCAGGGGCCGGATGCATCAACTAAACCTGAGGCTAAACTCGAGCTCGGTTTTAACTGTTAAACCTGAGGTTTAGCTGAACTCGACGTCAGGTTTAACCTTAAGCAGTTGCATCAAACATCTCGGGCTCGAGTTTAGCTAAACCTGAGGTCTCGAGCTCGGTCACAACTAGTAAACAACACTTTTCTTTAGAAATAAAAATGGGGTGTACCCCCATTCCCCGAAGGTCCCTTTTCCCCGAAAGTCCCGTTTCCCCGTAGAACGCTATAAATCAAACACTGATTTTCCCTTTTCCCCGAACGTCCCTATTCCCCGAAAGTGTCGAATCCCGTTTCCCCGAAAAGAGAAGAAAGCTATTTTTAGATTGCACTTTGTAAATTGAAAATTTTTTTATAGAAAACATTGTAAATTGTAGGTATAAAAAATTAAAATTAAAAGTTGCTGACTTTAGATTACGTGCAACTTACAAATCTGGGTAATTTTTAAAGTAATATCGTGTGTAAACAGCTTTACAAAACTTTCTTCACAATAAGACAACTTTTACTTTGATTTCGCAACCATTATTTTGATTTCACAACTTTTACCTTGATTTCACTACTTCTACTTTATTTCACAACTTTTACTTTTTGAAAAATGACCACTTTACTGAATTTCTGTTTGTACAGTAATCATAAATGCTAGGGGCATAAAATTTGGCCCTTGTAACGAAGACAAGCAGGGCATTCTAATGCAGTAATCCGCATTATAAAAGCTCCATCCGTTCAAAAGTTATGAAAGTCAGCACCGGTCGCCTTTTTTTGGCTCCCTGGACATGATCGGGATCTGGTCGGATCTGCTGTTCAGGATCTTGATACAGATCCGACGACTATCTAGATCTGGATCATGATTTGACGAAACAATTTTTTAAGATCCGGATTCGATTTAGTCAAAAAAAGTGGATCCGTCCCATTCAGGGAATCGGGACGTTCGGAGAATAGGTGCTGATGCATTGTTCGGGGGAAAGGGAATTTTATTCATCATTCGGAGAATCGGGATCTTTGGGGAATAGGGACTTTCGAGGAATCGGGACGTTCGGGGAAAGAGGACGTTCGGGGAATAAGGACACAATCATAAAAATGTGCTACTGTGCATATTCTGCGTTGTATGCGTCATATAGCCATAAAGTCAGTTTGTTGTGTCCATTTTTTGCCGAAGAACGGAACCCTTCGTTTCTTATTCCATTTTTTAAAACGTGAGCGAAAAAAAGCTCGTCAGCCAAATTGGACTGCAAAAGAAGATTTGCGGTTGCGTGAACTCTGTTAGGAGCATCGCAGCATTCTTGATTCTGTGCTCCGCAATCCAGAAACCGCAAGGAAGAAGGAATTACAATGGAAAAGTATAGCAGACGAAGGGATTATTTCTGTCTTCCACATTTCGATTAAGTAATCACAGCCACAAGAAGTCCATTCTCATTACTCATGAGGCATAAACAACGAAAAAGAAACCAACTATTGTATAACTCTTTCATAACAAATGGGAAAAACAACAACAACATGCAAATTTAAGTAACACTCTCAGACTTAAACCTGCTATCGACCAAGTTTAACTTTTCTATTGCGCTAAACCCGAGCTCGGACTTAAAAATGGGCAAAAATTTTCATGCAGAGTTTAGCTCTACCTTCATGCAACCACTAAACCTGAGCTCAGACTTAAAATGGTCGGGTTTAGCTCGACCTCGAGTTTAACTGCTTTGATGCAACCGGTCCCAGACCTCATGTTTAGCGCAATAGAAAAATTTAACTTGGTGGGTAGGAGGTTTAAGTCTGAAGGTGTTACTTACATTTGTGTGTTGTTGTCGTCGTTTGTTATGCAAGAGTTGCATACAATAGTTAGTTTCTTTTTTGTTGTTTATGATTCATAAGTAATAAAAATGAATTTTCTGCGGCTGTAATTGCTTAATCAAAATAAGAAACGAGACAGGGTTTTTCGACATAGAAATAATCCCCTGGATTCGTTAAACGATATTGGATCTGTAGGAACACTGTCAATTTTATCGACAATCCATTTTGTATATTACTGATTTGGTCGAAAAATATTTTTAAAAATTGGATTAAAAAAACGTGGGGTTTTTTTCTTCGGCAAATAAATAGACACAACAAACTGACATTATGGCTATATGATGGATACAATACAGAAAGTATGCACAATAGCACATTTTTATTTCTAAAGAGTGTTATTGACTTAGTTGTGACCGAGCTCGAGTTAACCCTCAGGTTTAGCTAAACCCAAGCTCGAAATGTTTGATGCAACCACTAAATGTTAAACCTGACGTCGAGTTAAGCTAAACCTTTGGTCTAACAGTCGAAACCCAGCTCGAGTTTAGCCTCAGGTTTAGTTGATGCAACCGGGCCCTGAACTAGAATTTTATGATTGTTTTACGATTGCACTGCGAACGTCGGCTGGTCATCACTCCTGATTTCTTCTCAACTTAAAATTCTCCTCTTCAACTGAAAGATCGTTCTTAAGATCATTCCTCTTTGGCGTTTGAACTGTAATGTAGGTGCTAACACATCGGTGTAAATACATAATGTACACTATGTGATATTCATTATTAGATATAAATTCATTTTAGAAAAAAAGGGTGTCTGGATTTCGCATGCAGACGTTCCTATAAATTTATGTGAAGTACCCTGTTTTGATCGTCCCACACCCCAGTAGCCGTTATTGACCAAATTAAAGATGCTCTAATTAATTTGCACATTGGCACCTGGTCCCCTAGAATCCACATGAAAGTACACATTCCACAGCTATATTAATTCTCCCCTAAAACCGTAAACACACCTTCATGTAGTAGAAAGTAGAAGCCCAGCCAGACACCAGTCTCAAGTGGAACAGTAGCAGCAGTTACTACGAAAACATGTATACTCCCAAGAAATAGATACAGAAGCATACACCGAAGCACATAGGCGTGGTTAAGTAGAAGCATACACGGAAGCACATCGGCCTGGTTAAGTCCACCGTAAGTGAGGAAGCCAGTATAAGAGAAGCATGGAAATCATATGGTACCAGGAAAGCAATGGAAGGTGTGGCTAAACAAGCCTACAATAGACAGAAGTGGAAGAAGATTTCGGAAACAGACCCCCCGTGAACCAAGGGAGTGGCTAAAAAGAAGCAGTACTTAAAGAAAAGCAAAGCCTGATTCCGTCAGATTTATGAAAGCTTGTTTTATGCCAGACTTGTTTTTGTGAAGCAAAGAGTATTCTTATATCGTCGATGAGGAAGCAATCATCAATTTTTCGTTCGTCATTATTTTGTCGTATTACCATCACAATTTGTATCATCACGTCCCCATGGACCCTGTAAAGTGCAGCGTCAGGATCAAGTAAAAGTATAATCAGAATCTGGGCGTTACAGAACGTTTTTAGAAGAAACTCAATGAAAATATTGGACTTTTTTCACAATTTTACCACCGGGACATTTTATTGATTTTCCATCAAGCCTAAGCTAAAACGTAAGTCTAAGTGTAATCGCAAGCCTAAAGCTGGGTATATACATACCCGTATGCACATGCGGAGCAGTTTTGCGACCTGCCAATGTTCGACCAAAATGCGGGTTGTCCAAATATACTTCAGCCAAAAAAGCGCATGCGGCCTCATTGCGGGCAGCATTTGAATATACTTAACCGTACGCGTATGGGTGTGAGGGAGGGCTGGAAAATCTAGTACAATCGTGCACCATGAGCAAAGCTAACTTGATTGATGGAAACTGTTGAGCATTAATTAGTAAGTCCAAGTACATATGCTAACAGCCGCGCCTGATAGAAAATAGTTATCATTTTACCCATGATGGGCATGAAGCGCCGTAAAATTTTGACCAAAACGCATCTTTTCAGTTTTGAATTCCGCAAAATTTTTTCCTCAATGGAAACCATACCCAAAATTTTTTTCCTCATTTCGAAATTTTTTTCCTCAAAACACCCCTTTTGAGAGAAAAAAATTGAGCCCCTCCCCCGAACGTGTGACATTGCCTTTTGAAACGCGCCAGGCACAGTAGCCATGTATTTTCCGCGCGTAATATTTTTTGAATTTTCTACCGTGCATCCGAAAATGTTTTTCCCAACTTGGGAAACAGCCCAAAGTTTTCCCACCGTTTCAGAAACAAGCTAAAAATATTCGCATGCGATCGCATCGCACCAACAGGGGGGGGTGGGCTCGGAAATGAAGTTCAATCGTGCGCCATGGGCAAAAAACAATACTTTACTGTACTGTGGTGATGGTTCCTGATCTGCATGAATTACAGATGTGCGAAGAAGTAGAAATGGTTTCTACTTGCCCGCACATGCAAAATTATTGGGTCCCGCAAATTTTTCGCCCGGCACCCGCAATGCAGCGCACGATTGTGCATTCAATTTCGGGGCCGCAAATTGCGGGGCCTGCTCAAAAATGGGCGGCACACGTGCGTACGGGTAAGTATATACCCGGCTTAAGACACAACCGATATGTGCATTAATTTTTTTAAATATTGTGGTGCTAAAATCGTAGAAAAAGTCCATAATATCTTATATTCATATTACACGAAGAGATATACGAAAATACAGAACAAAAAAACATGACTATAGTCTGTTTTTCTTGAAATGATTCTAAATTATAAAAGTGGAGAGCAAGTACTATTTTAGATTTTTACAATTTTCAGCTGAACCATTCATCACGTGAGATTGAAAATTTGTGACCTTATACAATCAACTTTTAAAAATTTTTGGAGTGAAAAATCTTACTGTGAAGGCCTTTATATGCGATTTTGACTGCACAGTTGATTTTTGTCCTTTTTTCAATTTAGAAGCATTTATAAAAAACTAACTATAGATATGTACTTGAGTTCAATCGGGAAGCTCATCACAGGAAATAGCTTTGCATCGTGCAAAAACAGACACAAAAGTTTCTGCACCGTCGATTTTGGTACTGTGCAAAAAACATTGATATCCAAGAAGCGGCAAAAATTGTCTGTTGCAGGATTTCACTGCCACCCTTTTCAATTCCTGCAAGAGCTGTGTCAGAAGTGTTAAAACCTATAGTCATTAAGACACAATCTCTAAGGCTCGTATTCACAATCGCGTGTTAGCAGCGTGTTAAGGCCCTGTCATACTTCACCGCGCGGTACCGCACGGTACCGCCTGGCGCCGTGCAGCGCCGGTTGCTCTATTCATACTAAAAAGCGGCGCCGGGCGGCGCTGCGCGGCGCCCCGCTGTACCGCCTTTGAAGTATGAATAGGTTTTTGTAATTTTTGCGGTGCCGCGCGGCGCCCCATTAGGCTTCATCTAAACCAATACACATTTTTTGAAAAGAGCAAAATCCAAAAGTAACAAAGCAGCGCCGTACGGCGCCGCGCCGTACTGCGCGGCGAAGTATGACAAGCCACCGCCCGGTACCGCGCGGAGCGGCGCGGCGCCGCCTGTTAGTATGAATAGGACAACCGGCGCCGTGGGGTGAAGTATGACAGGGCCTTTAGGCTGACACGGTGTTAAAATTTGGCTAACAGTGGTAACACAGTGCCAAGTTTTATCCCTGTATTCGCAATCACGTGTTAGGGTCGAAAAAAAGTTAACATGGTGTTCTAAACCTGCCCCCTACCAGTTTTAGCAGCGTGTTAGCAGTAGTCTGTTTGTTAATTTTTTCAATTGTCATGGATATTATTGACCTATTGGATCATCTTTATGAATGTGAAGAAATAGTACATCATATTCGTCACTTTCGGGATAGGGCCAATCCATTTGAGGGCTACGATGACGTTACCTTTAAATCAAGATACAAATTGTCGAAAAATGGTTCCCAAGACTTGATTACGCTTCTCCAGGATCAATTAGAAACTTCTGGTCGAAATTATGCGATTCCTCCAGCACTTCAGGTTAATACAAAATCATGAGTTTTATTCATGAAAATTAACTGCTCATCAAATGACTGTTCAAACTCAAATATTACATACTGAAAAACGCTGGCATCATTGAAAAACCTAATTGACATTGACCACAATGTTATTTTTTTCCTGTGATATCCTTTTTCATATTAAGAAACATGCTTGAGCTTATTCTGCCACCCTGTTACAAAAGTAACATGGTGAAAATATTGAAAATCAGACATTTACACACTGAGTATCGTGACAACATTGATTCCGCATGAAAACGGGTGTAATATGCAAAAAAAAAATGTGCGTAATATGCCATAATTTACTGCAAATGGTAACCAAAAGGTGGCCTGTCTTCTCCTGTGTAAAATGAATATTCATTTATCACTCCTATTCTAAAATATCGCTTGGTAGTACGATCACGGAAACATGCAGACAATCATCACTTTTCAAACTTTGACTTATTGCAGCCACGTAAATTTTAATTTTTAAGTAAACCAATGATACCGTGAAAGTAAGCACAAAAACTACCCCAAGTGGTTCATTTTGAGATATGATTAATTTTCATCTCATCATAGGGATAGTGATTGTAGGGGTCCCCAACCCCGAAAGAAAAGTCGGGGATCCCCGACTTTTTAACCTCGACCCTGACCCCAAACCCCGAAAAGAAAAACTGAGTCGGGGTTGAACTTTTTTCGGGGTTACACTTGCACTATAAAATTTTTCTCTCCATAAAATGAGTCAATTTGGTTTGGACAAGAAGTGAATACTGTTAAACTTCGACAAGTCTGGGCGAGTAGATCATGTAACGCTGCTGAGTATAGGTGCTATGTGGCATAGTTTAAGTCTTTGGCAGTTTTTCTTATGCCGTTCTGTCGCCCATGAGTTGATTTATCTGGTGCAGATTAAGTGTCCGTATTTATTTCCAAGGCAAATTTTCCACAGAATGTGTTCTCAATCTTAAATGAAACTGCTGTCAAAAAATGTGAACTAACTTCTCTTTATTCTGTATCTGTTCTGTATTTATCTGTTCTTTGTGTGTGTTTATTGTTCTGTATCTGTTCTGCGTTCTATTAATTGAAATGGCACGACAAATATTGAGAAAGCATATGCATAAACTAAGTGTTTTTTGTTGAGGCTAACGTTTAATTTCACTTTGCTATTATGCCAAAAAAATCTATTATTTGGCAACATTTTGATTCTGTGCCAGTTGACAAAGCATGGTGCAATTATTGTCATGAACTACTGCTTACAAAATATAGCTCTACTAAAAGTTTATGGGATCACCTGAAGGCTGCGCACCTTACAAAGCACTCAGAAGCCAAAAATGAAGATACCATTGCAAAAAAATCTAAAACCAAAAGTGATGCTCCCAAGAAAATAATTTACAAGTTATCAAATGACAATGAAGCAAGTATTGATAATGAAGGCCCAACGATTATTTCGCCAATTATTGATAATGAAGGCCCAACGATTACTTTCACTTATTGCCTGAAAATGCTGAAAAATTGATTTGGTTTTACTATAATCAGCGGGCTATTGATTATAGGCTCGAAAGTGCTTTGGAAGAATACAAACAAAGCGATTGTTTTAAGGAATAATAATTTGCAACCCCTTTTTTCGTGCAAAATTGTAAGGTATTAAATAGATTTTACTTTGATAAATAAAACTTGATTTATTTTATCTGTTATAGTTTCACTTGCCTGACAATTTAGGGCACACAATATCTTAAACGACCATTATGATGTGTTATTGTTATACTAACTGTAACCCCGACCCCCACACCAACCCCGATCCCAACCCTGACGCCAAAAATTTTGACCCTGTACGTTCACTACATAGGGAAGTTCGAACCTCTCAGAAATCGTGTCAAAATGTGAAGAGTAGGTGTTGCAGTTTATCTCAAAATCGTTTTCCACCTACGTGCATTTAATGGGCAGCCTCTGAAAATCTTCTAGATAAGAATCGAATATCAGATATCAGAACGAGCAAAATTCCTGTCTCCATCAACTACAGTAATCGTTAAAAAATTTTCGATCGTGATTCAGAAAAATTAGATTGCTGGATGAAGAATATGTTTACCCTTTTGATCATCCACAATTGTACACTCGACGACTTTGCCCAATCTTTCGTCGTAGTATACGGTAGTATGCATAATCGTTATGTTGAAAGAGTTCGGCGTACTTCACCAATTTGAGAAAATTGACAAATTCTGTCACATCAACGACCGACTTTTATATCCAAAAACGGAAGAGAACAATACAACATTCTTTGACATGCCATTTAGCTTTGATCCTGTCGCTGTCATTGTTGTCGGGTCAATTAAAAAAGGATTTTTCTCAACGCCTCTCGTTAAATTCTTGTCAGAAATTGTTATGCTCAGACACAAGAGCAGGTTTTTATCCGTTTTTCACTTTTTTCTCAAAATGAACTATAAACTTGGAAAATTTGAAGCTTAGTTCGACTTAAACGCTTGATTAGCATTATCAAATAGGTGTATCGCAAAAATTTTCTCGTTTAAATTTAAACATGACCTAAGCAAATTTGCCATTCGCACTTGCGGAAGACAGTTACGTCAAATAAAGCAGCTTATTACATCGCCAACACGTGGCAGCCATGTTGGAAAATTTTTTGATTCCAAATTCATGGTGCATCGCATTTTGAGGGATGCAGCGCCAGAATTTCGGTTTATCATGTGTTGGATTTGTGTACAAACCAGAGTTATTCTGTGAAAGTGAGAGTATTTTTATGAATTTTCCTGAATTCTAAGGACATTGCACAATTAACGTTAGCACCGTGATTTTTATAACTGTTAATTTTTTATGTTTTGGCTGCAGGTTATAGGTTTAGTTAAGGCATTGGATATAAGATTTATACGTCGGATTACCGTAAAGATTTACATATTTGCTAAATCAACACAGTCATTACTTCAAGTAAAACATAACATAATCCCTTTGCCTGGACTTCTGCCGGCTTCATTGAGAACATTTCGAACTCGAGATTATTTCGACGTCGGAATCATGTCGAACTCGGGTTTAAGTCCGAGCTTGAGATTTTGGGTTTCACTAACATTTTTCGTTTAATCCTGATCCTGACGTCGGTTTCAGTCACACACAAAAGTTAAGCTGGGTATATACTTACCCGTACCACACGTGCGGAGCATTTTTGCGACCTGCCAATGTGCGGCCAAAATGCGGGTTGTCAAAATATACTTCAGCCAAAAAAGCGCATGCGGCCTCATTGTGGGCCGCATTTGAATATACTTAGCCGTACGCGTACGGGTGTGAGGGAGGGCTGGAAAATCAAGTACAATCGTGCGCCATGAGCAAAACACGATAGTTTACAAGTATGATATGCTAACGGCCGCGGCTGAAAGAAACTAGTTAAGATTATACCCATGACCGGCGCCAAGCGCCGGAAAATTTTGAGATTTTGACCCTTTTAAGTCCACCAAAACGCATCTTTTCGGTTTTGAATTCCCCAAAATTTTTTCCTCAATGAGAACCATACCCAAAATTTTTTTCCTCATTTCGAAATTTTTTTCGTCAAAACACCCCATTTGAGGGAATTTGAGGGTTTTGAATTTTCCCTCAAATGGCGTGTTTTGAGGAAAAAAGGTGCCCCTCCCCCGAACGTATCACATTGCCTTTTAAAACGCGCCAGGCACAGTAGCCGTGTATTTTCCGCGCGTAATATTTTTTGAATTTTCTACTGTGCATCCGAAAATGTTTTTCCCAACTTGGGAAACAGTCCAAAGTTTTCCCCCCGTTTCAGAAACAAGCTAAAAATATTCGCATGCGATCGCATCGCGCCAATGGGGGGGGGGGGGTGGCTCGAAAATGAAGTTCAATCGTGCGCCATGGGCAAAAAACAATACTTTACTGTACTGCGGCAGTGGTTCCTGATCCGCACGAACTACAGATGTGCGAAAAAGTAGAAATGGTTTCTACTTCCCCGCACGCGCAAAATTATTGGGTCCCGCAAATTTTTCGCCCGGCACCCGCAATGCGGTGCACGATTGTGCGTTCAATTTCCGGGCCGCAAATTGCGGGGCCCGCTCAAAAATCGGCGGCGCACGTGCGTACGGGTAAGTATATACCCGGCTTTAGTCTTCCTATCGAGCAGGTTTGAGTCCGAACTTTTTTGTTTTTTTTTTCACCATCGGTTGTTAAAAATGATTTTTTTTGCGTTATCGATTGATAAATTGACATATTGAACGTGAATGAAATTTTCAGGGTACGATGAATCAGTTAGATTTCAGGAATGATGTGGAACTATAAGATCGTTACTTTTTTCACCGTACAAATGGTGAAATAATCAATAAATGTAACGGGGAAAGAAAAAAAAATATTCAAAATTTCTGGCCACATTTTTAGCACATTTTATTGTGTCTTGTCCGGTCGTTCCCTCTTCATGAAGTACGAGTATGCGTACACATGCTTTACATGTTTTTCATATCCTTTTCCAGAAAACAGCCCTTTTTGTTTTTCCTCAATTTTGCACTTTTTCTAAGATGTCTCACACATACCATGAATGACGTGCCATATTTTACGTGTTTTTACTGTTATGGTCGAGATTATTATGGTCGAGCTCAGGCTGAAACCTCAGGTTCACCTAGTCCCGAGGTCGAACTTTTTAGTGAAACCCAAAAAAATGAATCCAAAGTTGCGCTCGGCTGAAACTCACTTTCAACCTACTGACGTCGCGATGATCCTCTGTTTCAGTTAGTGCAACCGACACCTGGACCATAAGAGCAAGACTGATAGATGTATTCAAAACCTTAATCCTACTAGTACTACGGTTCATGTTCTCCCAATTCTTAGTCTTAATAAGAAAAAAGGGTATTACTGCAGCTGGTGCACACTACCTTATAGCGTTATAATGCTAAGTATGTATATACAGTAGCAGTATAGTTGTCAAAATTATTGATTAAGCACTGTTATAATCTAAGCCAAAGCCTAAGCCAAAGCATAGACATAGGCTCAACCTTAGGCTTAGGCTTAGGCCCGGGTTTAGGCTTAGGCCTGGGCTTAGGCTTATGCTTAGGCTTAGCCTTAGGCTTAGGCTCAGGCTTAGCCTTAGCCTTAGGCTTAGGCTTAGATTATTGCAGTAATCAATTTTGACAAATATACTGTGGACCTATATATACTTATTATTATAAAGGTATAAGGTAGTGTGCACGAGCTGCAGTAATACCGAAAAAAGTGCCTGTGTTCTTTGTTCTCAGGTTTACTGTAGTTGCCCGGAAGACAACTTGCTAAAAAATGCGGCTTGAAATGCACGGTCTTCACCAGTCTCAAGATTACTTATCAGTTTTATCGAAGCTCAGTTTGTCCTTCCCGAAGCGTTGCAATTCCTACAGATAACATTTCTTTTATTTTCAAACCTTTAAGCTGACTGCATGATGAGTTATGAGTACACAAATATATGAATCAAAGAGTTATAAGTATCCGACTATTCATTGGAAATCCTGCATCAACTAATGGTGTAGAATACTGAAGTAAAACGTCACTTACGCTTCAAGTGCTATTGCTTTTTGTCGGTCTTGATCATTGGTTATTTTTCATCAGAATCAGAATCCTAATTTTCAAAACAACTCTACAAAATTACCTGTTTGCCTCAACAGACTTTCCGCATTGTGGGTGTGTGATGCTGGACATCACTGACGTTGGGTTTTCATGAATTTGTCCGGAAACAGTGGAAATGTTGCCAGAAAGATCCGGAAAAAGTTCTCATTGAAAATTCGAAATACAGTATAAAACACTTATTATTCTGCTAGGACAAGTTTGATCCTGATGATGCAGGGCAATCGTTTGGATGGGTAAAAAATTTGAAAAAATTGCCAGGTGAATCTCGTGGTTTTTGTCTTCGTTTCTTGCATGGCACTGTTACTCCAACGTATCTAGCGTCTTTTGCAGGTTTTAGTTTCCCTCATATTCTTCGGAATTATGGATTTTGCAGTGATGTTAAGGCAGCTAATGCACCCGAACCAACTCAATTAAATTGAACTAAATGCAAACGCCTCAATCACATTTTCATTTATTTAGCATTTATTCATTAGTAGCATTTATTCAACGACTTTCAAAAAAAGACGTGTCTAAAATATGCAAGTCACAAATGTAGCGTGCTTCACTTGTCCTCTTGGACATTGTTTTTCCTTGTATATAATATCAGAGTATAATATATGATGTACAATTAGATATTGTAGTCTGTTTTTTATAAAATGCTCCCAAACAGAAAAGTAACACAAATCAGTACTGTCGTCAAAATCGTTTACAGGGTGCTCTTGCTGTAAAGTTTTCCACTAGAAAAATTGTTAAACGTTAGGTCGGTATACTCATAAATTTACAATACTGCATTACATTTTTTTTATCAGCAAATCGTGAAAATCTGAAATACTACTTACTTTCCGCTTTCATTATTTAGAAACATTTCAAGGAAAGCAGACTATAGTTAATAGATTTTCATCGAGACTACCAAATGATTCAAATCACATGCAATATTGTAAGAAACAGTCATAGGAAATATTTGCTTAAGCCCTTGCAAAATAAAAATGAAATTAAGAATGCATAGTGTTGTAAACAGTGATCCAAAAGTACGCCAGTATTTTTCCCAGCATCGAAATAGCTGGCGGCGACGAAACGGCCAGTGCCGAAATAACCCAGCGTCCAACTGGCAGGCGCCCAAACGGAGTCGAAATGGCGGCACCGAAATGTGCCTTCCCGTACTTTGCATGGCCTTTACATTAGTCTGTCTCTTAAGAAAATTATTGTGCTATCGCGCCACTTATGATGTTATCAATTATGAAAATTGAGAACATCATAGGTGGCATCATAGGTTCTAAAATTTACAAGAAGACTTGGGCAAAATTTCAGTTTTGTCTCAACCCTGGCAGCTGGGAATCTCAGCGGAAAAATGTTGTGTTATTTATATTTGTAAATATTTGAGAAATCATAATCCTAATCATAGGTGGCGCGATAGCGTCAACCTATAATATACTTGGCCCCTAAATTTCATGCCCCCCTCTAGGGCCAAAACGGTAAGAGCTAGAACCTTCGGGTTTTTTGCAAAATATTGGGCATAAAGGCAAACTATGGGGTGCCTTTTGTCATTTCGCCTCCATCTGCAAGTGGTGCTCGGACACGCAAAAAACGTACTTTTTAAGGCCCCCCAGTTCCAGCATGCCCAGCAATGGGTGTGCCATATCCAAGCTCCATACTTCTGCCCAAGCATCTTGGGGGTGCAATCTCAAATGCGATTTTTTATTTTTTTATATATATGGCCTCGATTCAATTATGCGGTTGTCCAAAGTCCTGAGAACCGCGAAATTTAGCAATTTTGTTACATGAACTTAACGGCTTCAAAAAAATAATTTTTTGCAGCATAATGCACTACGGTGCCTGAATTTTTTGCAGTTTCAAATGAACTGGTAGCTTTATTAGGATTTTAGAGCTGCTTGAGTTTTCGATCATGGGGATTTCCATTGAGCGGTCACTTTACACAAAAAAATATCCCGACTGTAAACCTGCGTGTTTTCGCGATTTTTACAGGTGGAAGGGGTTTTTAACCGCTAGGAATTCAATATTACACAAAAAATCATCATTGATGTAAATGAGGATACTGCTGTGAATTTTTGGAGGAAGGGGTTTTCGACCATTGGGAATTCGATTGATGCATTCACTTTACGCAAAAAAATTATTATTGGTGTAAACATGCGTATTTTGATAATTCTTTGGTGGAAGAGGTCTTTGACCGTGGGAATTCAATGAATCCGGTCACTTCACACAAAAAAATTATTGTGATTGTAAATAAGGGTATTCGTTTGATTTTTGGTGTAAGGACTTTTCGTCCTTTGGGAATTCAATGGACGCGGTCACTTTACACAAAAATTATCTGAAGTGTAAACAAGCGTATTTTAGTGATAATTTGGGGGAAGGAGTTTTGGACCACGGGGAATTATATGAACGTGGTCACTTTACACAAAAAAATTATTCCGTGTGTAAACAAGCGTATTTTCGAGATCTTTTGCGGAAGGGCTTTGCGACCACGGGGAAATTAATGAATGTGATCACTGTACACCCAAAATTAAATTGAGGGTATACAAACGTGTTTCTGCGATTTTTGGGGGAAGAGGTTACTGACCATGGGAAATTCAATGGACAGTCACTTCATACAAAAAAAAAAAATTCTGTGTGTAAATCGAGGTATTTCTACGGTTTTTGGGTTGACGGGTTCTTGATCATAGGGAATTCAATGGAAACGGTCACTTTACGCTATGTTTACAACGTGTCTTAAGTTCAATGCAGTTTATACGTCTTTTACTTTTACCAAAAGTGAGAATTCGTAGCTTTCAGATTGCTTTTTATTGTTTCTCTGATGTGAAGATGACTAAATTAGAACTTTAATGTGCTTCTACGAAGGTTTTCATGCATGGCTGAGGCTCACCAAAAAGAGGTGGACTAGTTTATTAGAAAATGCCCTGATGGGGCAGAAAAAAGAAGAATATACTCACTTGGATAGTTGCCAAGCTAGAAAAAGAAGTAGACTAGATTTAGACAATTCAGGTTAAAATTGGATAAAATTTACTTTCGTATATTGGATATTCATTCTTACTCAAAAAAGTTTTCCAAGTCTGTGAAAGAGTATAATCTGCAGCTGAGTGCATCAACACATTTTTCAACTAAACATGCGCATCTCCGAAATTTTGAGGGGGGTACAGGGTGGACCTTAGTTTTTTAGACAAAAAATTCAGAAAAATTTGACCGAAAAACAATTTTTGTAACAAATTTTCCCGTTTCAAAACCCTCGGGGTATTTTTTACCCTCATGTCCCTCCTTACAGATGTGTGCTTCCAACCGTGTTGAACTTTTTTACTGAATTTAGGGTCCACAGAAGGAATATTATGGGGGGAAGTGGCACGTAAAATCCCACTAAGCTTTTTTAGAAAAAAAGCTACAACACAAAGTCGCATTAGAACTTCGACTGTGCAAGATACGTTTAATATACTCATTTTACATAACTTATCCTATAGAATTCACTCCGTAAGTTCTGCTGATTGCAAGCTATAAAAAATATTTATTCCCTTCTAGTTAACTATTCAACAAAACAACAAAACATTACAGTTCAAAAACAAAACCAAACAAAGCAACAAAACAAAACATACACAGTTTTTGGATTTAAAAGGAAATTTGTGGAAAGAGCGCATTTTGCGGGATTCCAGATGGGAAGTAATTTCAGGCATCCATGTCTCTCCGGTCCTGCTTTAAAAAAAGGCGTAGTGCCGCCGTGGTAGTGCGAGTATAGTGAGGGAGAACCGGGTTCGGGATTTCGCGCACACTCCTAATATAGGCATGACTGAATCAGAAGCATTTTTTATGCTCTACCATGTTCTCCCACTCGCAGATCGGTGCTCAATGATTGTAACCAACGTCCAGTTGCACTAAAGGGCTCTAAGCTCGAGCTCAAGATAATCTCGAACAAAAAGGCGACTCGGTTTGATCTCAAGTTCGATATAATTTGAATGTCATCAGGATTATAACGAGCTCAATGTCGAGATTATCCCCAGGTCGCACTGTCGGCTGCACTAATCAATAGTTTTCGGATAATTTTCTTATCTCTAAAGCAAATAAGTATAAAAATGTATGCAATTCCCAAACTAGAACTTAAACCTCAGTATTAGTTAATCCTAAAGTGAGTACTGTTTGTGTACTGGAAAAAAATAGTTTGGACATTGCGATTAGCTCAAACCCAGGATCATCAATTTAACCCTGATGTTGAGATTATCCTCATGTTGGGTTAGTGCAACCAGACTCAGGTTTCTTTATAGTTCTGAAGATGACTATAATATGCCTCCCTCACTATTTTTCAGCTAGTGTGAGAGGCAGGAGTTTTGAATTGGTCGGATGTTAGAATACTGTTGGTTCACCATTTCTTTACATTTGAAGTCATGTGCATAGAATTTTCATATAGAAAAATTTTTTTGTAGTTGATGCCAGGGAATTACAAAATGCACGATGCTGCAGGGTATACATTTTCACAGACAGGAAAATTTTGTTGAGAAAGAATGAAAATTCAAAATAACGAAAGTGAATTTCTTCCAACTTTAACCCGAGTTCCCAAAAATCTAGTCCACTTCTTTTTATAGCTGGACTATCCAAGAAAGTATATTCTTATTTTTTCTGCCCCATCGGGGCATTTTCTGATAAACTAGTTGTATATGATTCAATTCCGAGTTTTTTTGGAAACCAAGTTTTCTCATCAAGCCGTTTTGAAAAATAAATTTCGGAATGCCTATTTGTTATGTCTGAGTAAAACTTTTCAGAACGTTTTTTCCAAAAGAACTAGAAAAATTTGGTCTCAAAGAAAAATTTGAAACTTTAAAATCCATCGCCATGCTCAGGTCACGTCTTGACTCATTAGAATCGTGATCATATATCAATGGGACAATTATCTCCTCTACTTGTCTTGTTGAGAATAAATGAATTATATCGAATTTAGCGATAAGGAAAACCCGAGTCTCAGAGTGCTTCAATTTTAGTTTCGTGGACATCTTGAACGGAAGCTGTCGTGCGGCGTTCCTTATTGAATTCCGAAGTGTGACACTGCCGTACCCTACAGGTGTTTACCGTTCTGCCCCGTAGCTGTGAAACTTTTAAACTTAAACTTTGCTATGTGAATCATATGAATTCATGACACCAGCTAAGTTAATCACAGTAGACATGGAGTTGGAATGAATCAGAAGAACATCAGAGGGAAATGTAAATTTCTAGATGTAAAAATTCAAAACTTAACCAAAATCAGTAAGCTTGAATTTCATAACGTAAATAATTTTTTCTGTGGGAATTTATGATGGATCGTGCCGTCCATTTATCGATAGCAGTAAAAATCCATTAGATCAATCGCATTCATGTGAGTTCCATTATAAAAATTGATCATTTTTTGCTTTTATTCCAATTTCACCAATTGCTGCAAACAAAATGAAGATACAAAAATCAGTCATAAATTATCATTTTTTTGAGACGTTCCAGAATATTACCTTGTTGTAGTTGAGCGAAAGATTCTGGTTGATAAGATAAAAGAAGTACGGTATGAACTACACTTTTTTCAGTACGAAACAGGTAAATATGAGCTGTTGCCATGATTTATGACACACAGATGACACTTATATATTTTTCCGTTAGATTATAAAGAACAAACAGTTATTGAGAAATGTTTGTGAATTGTTTGAGCCATGACTGGTGAGTGTTTCAGAAATGTTTGTGCTCTGTTTGTGAGTATTTTCTCGCCTTCAAACGTTTCTCAAGCAATGCTCAAACAATCCACAAACTGTTTGTGTTTGAAGTGTTTGAAGTTTGTAGGCGTTGTTTGTGCGCTGGACTGTATTTGCATATTTGTTCTCAGAGTGGAAAAATGAAAAATACTAATTGTTCAGGATTTTTGGTTTGATCGCCTCACGAAACACTAGTTGATCTCATTTAGAGATATTCTGTTTCAAGAATGTTGATTTAGTGTTCATCTATGCATCACTTGCCACATTAACTTCATTCAAAATGACTACTGTACTAATAAGATGTTTTTGGCGGTAAAGTTCCAATTGAAATATCGAAAATATTACGATTTTTTTGTGAAACCCCAAAATTAGTTTTTCCATTATCGAATAATGTACGATGTTAATTTTTTCTTGCAACTTAAGCCAGGCGTCTTCATTTGGTTCTTACTCTGACGTTAACTAGATGTGACATCAGTAAGAAACTTTCGAGCAATAAGCTGAAACTTCAAAGGGAAATGGTAAACTCCACACAGATCGAAGAAATCATACTCTGGTATGAAAGTAAATTGTTATGAACCCGTACTCTGCTATTGGGGTAAAATTACCTTTTTTTAGAACTCTTTTAAACAGTCAAAAATGACATAATATAATGTTCATATGACTTGATCTCTTACGTGCCTGAATAGCGAGGTAGAAATAACCTATAGCTAAAAAAAACAACAAAAAAAACAAAAAAAAAGAAAAAATTCCAACTTTTATTTATATGAAATCATATAACAATCATTTAACTTACAAAAATGTTTCAACACATTTTTCATACATTGCCGTTATGTTCCCTGCATATGGGTGTGTGACACATCACACAACATGTTGTCGTTTCGCAGCTCTTGGTCAACCTACATGGGCAGCAGTATGTGCAGGGAATCGTATCATTGTGACTTCTTTCTCCAAGTTCTGGCCTTGCAACTTTCTGTTTCTACACTATAATTTAACTGAATTTGCCTGATTTCGGTTGAATTTTCATCAGGTGGCAAAATAAATTCATCATCATCTGATGATATTATGTTATCAACATCGACCTCTCTCTCATTGCTTTCTTCAAATTCTTTCGGCTTTCCGTTTCCTCATCAGAATAAAACTTGAAAATATATTCTAAAAAAAATTAAAAAATCACTAAAACTCGAGTAAACAACCAACTTCATTGAAATAAACAACAATCGATGTAAAATTGGGTAAATTTTTATGGTATCGAGCCCATTTACATTCGTTCTGCACGAAAATGTAAAACGGGGGGGGGCGAAAAGTGACAAAATTGTGGAAAAAATCGACACAAAATTTTCGTCGAATTTTTTACGGCGAGCTACAGTATACCAGCACGGGAACGAGAACTAATTAGATACAGTTTCAACTTGCGAATTGAATGCAATTAAGGTGATTTTTCCACGACGCCTAGGTAAAGAAAATATGGTGATTTATATTTTGTGTACGAGAATAAATAGCAGAGTACGAGTTAATGAAACACCAAACGCGAACGACAAAGAAATATATAGCGTATTTATTTGAATAAACGCCGCCCTCGAATAAACACCACAGTTTTGTTGGCAAAAAAGGAATAAACGCCGCCCTCAAGTAAACGCAGCGACGTTTATTCGAGGATTACTAATAAAATAAATGCAGCAGCTTTTATTCGAGGTTGCTTGTTTCAATGCTTGTTTTTGTTGTCCTCATTACTTATCAATTAAGGGAGAAGAAGATGATATAAATCAGTATATTTGGATGAGTTAGAATTAAGTTCAGATGACGAATATGCAACAGTTGAAATTCCCTAATTTATACTATTATTAGCTCCTTTTATAAAAATTTGTTAGTAAGTAATACATATACATTTATTGTTGAAAAAGTAAAAATTTTATTAAAATTTGTGGTGTTAAACTCAAAAATTGAATAAACGCCGCCCTTGAGTAAATGCTGCACCAAATGTACCATTGAAAAAATAAACATCGCGGCGTTTATTCAAATAAATACAACTCACTCGAAAGTTATTCTACCATATCCAGAAATGATTTCACTTCAGACAAGGAATTTTGCTGTATAGTACAAATCGTTATCATTTCCCAGATTTCATCCAGTCCGCCCCGAAAATCAGCTAAAAATTCTCTATTTTAGATTGAAAATCTAATATTTTTCGAATTCCGATTGTTTCATCACTAGATTTCTCGATTTTTCTGACACTGATAGACACCAGGGCGTAATGAATTTTTAAGACAGTTTGCTTCCGATATTTCATATTTTTCCGCTTTTATTTTATATTTTACGGAATTTTTCTACTTTAGCTAGATGCGATTCAAGCCATGTTATGTTGTACCATCGAGGAGGATCCTATTCAAAACCATTAACCAAATTCAGTGTCTCTCAGTTATATATAAAAGTAATGAAACCTGCAACTGATGGGTATAAAATCGTGCATCGACGGGCTACTTTTTCCATTTTTTGTCAGTGAAGAAAATCAAAAATATAGGTGACATTTCATCCACCAGGGTTGCATAGATATATTGATTATCAGCAGTGTAGTAAACTTAATACTATTTTGATTCATCATGCATTTGATGGTCAGATGTAACGATCGAAACATCAATCCGATGATTGGAAAAAGGAAGGAAGACTTTCGATAAGACACTTTTTTGATTGCGACCCGTCGAACATCATGTGATCTCGAATAATGTTTGAAATTTCCATTACTTCGAACAGTGTTATTATTTTTCATGAGGGTTTCAATACAAACCATCCAGTTACATCGAATGAATAACTAATTTTTATCCTGAAGCCTATGCTTATGCATAAGTCTGAGTCTAGCCTGAGCGCGAGCCTGACTGTTTTAGTCGGAGCCAGCATCTGAGTCTGAGCCTGAGAAAAATTAAAAAGATATTTCGGACATTACCCAGAATTTATATTCCTTTATCATTTCATGTAATGCTATATTGTTATAACCTGGTTTTCTTCAAATGCCTGTGAATAAAAAAGTGGAAGGCAAGCATCATTTCCTATTTATGTATTCGCCTCATGTTAGTGGAATTTTTCAGCATGGTCAACTTACTTCACCGATTCTTGATCTAAAAATTCTAAGGTTAAAGCTTTATGTAAACGACCTTGGGGTGGCCATTTTTTTCATTCTTCAAATAAAACACCTTATAAAGAACAGACTATAGTGTCGGAGGTTTGCAACTACACGTACAAATGGTTATTTGAAGCAAAGGGATTTTCAAAGTAATGGGATGTTCCTAATGATGACACGTTCAAAGTCACAAGAATTTCGGTATTATCAGAGGCAGCGGAAGATTCGAAATAACCGGACGCAGCCTTAAGGCCCTGCTATACTTCGTCGGATAGTGTCGGCCGGCGTCGGCCGACAACGGATACGGAAAGCGTCGGCCGACACCGGCCGGAGTCGGCTGGCGTCGGCCGACAGTCGGCCGGCGTCGGACGACGTCGGCCGACTCTGGTCGGTATCGACACTATTCTACTTCATTTTTTGTGTTTGTTTGATAGATATATAGGTATGTATGAATGATTTTTGCGGTGTAGTGATAAGATGTTTTGAACGGTTGATCCAATTAATTTTTTTACATTGAACGGTTGATCCAATTAATTTTTTTACATTTTACATTTTACATTTTGTTACATTTTTTACAATATATTGATTTTCGTCCATTAAAATTTAATTAATCAATATAGCTGCAAATAGAAAATAATTTATCACATCATGTACGACAAACAACGTTAGATTCTGATAAGTATAATAATACATAAGCAAGATAATACGGCAAGCAATGTATTAATGCAAAAACTGGAGAATTTTCTTGAGTGTCGGACAGCGTCCTACGAAAAATTTCAACTCGATCGAAATTGCAATCCGGTGTCGGCCGACGCCGGCCGGTGTCGTCCGACGAAGTATAGCAGGGCCTTTAGTCTCATGGAACTAGTTTCTTAAGATTCATGGAACTAGTTTTTTTCATATTGTTATGCAATATTGTGAAATCTAATGTAACTTTGTTGAATACGTCGATATAAATACAATGGAATTCTCTACACTATAGTCTTCTCTCTCCGTATCCAACGTTACGTCGATTTCCATCCGTAATTTCCTACAATTTTCCCAAAAAATATGGCCAATCGATCATTAAGCCAGGAAAAATTGCCCGATACTGATGTCACTTTAATTTACCTAGAAAAAACTTTGATTGAATTTTCCAAGCAGGAAGACGTGCGATTACTAAGTTGGCATTCCGAGCCTTTGGAAGGCGGTTTTACGTCCAAAGTCGTAAGGGTGTGGCTGAAATGGTCAAAAAATAACGCCCAAATTCCCGGCCAAGTAGTGGTTAAAGCGGCCAGTGCCTCTAGCGTGGACGAAATTTTCGACAAAATTGGTCACGATAAAGCTGATGAACAGAAATCCGAACGTAGGGTGATGACCAGCGAACAAATAGCTCGGATGATTGTTATATCTTGTTTTGCGGTCGGGGTGATGCGGTGTGATGCAGGATTGGGATTCCAAGGTTGCGGCCTTAATGTACGTGCGTCCCACGCCCACGTCTACCCGATTACTTAATTACTAGTACTTAAACCCCGACAGTAATTATCCCAACAATTAAAGAAAACTTAGTTTCTTTAATTGTCTCCCTTCTTTTCTCACTTACTAAAATAAAGGGACTCTCCTACCTATTTATTATTATACAAAAACGTACGAAACTTACGTGACCAAAACGTTATGGGCGAGACGAAAATAAAATGATAATAACAAATCTACTCCCACGCACGGGCGAGCAAAGACGAAAAAGGCGTGGTGGGAGGCGGCTAATGCGTGCTAGTGGTGGCCGGCGGGGCACACAACTAGTAAAGAAAAATAAAAATACACGTAAAATATACGTAACGAACAATGAATAGAGAGAGACCAGCGCACGCGTACCGACGTGCGCTACAGTAAGATGGCCACTGGTGGTCCGCGTTGCTCTCTCCACTTGCCACCTGCGGGCCTGTGACGCGTTTTGACAAATAATAAAAAATCGGCGGAAAACACACTACAACATGATCAATAGGACCGAGTATGAAGCGTATAGAATTTTATCGGCTGCCCAAGGAGCTGTGGCCATACCCCAAATATATGGTTGCGATCCGGGACTCATAGTTATGGAAGATATGAGTATCAGGGCTGGAATTTGCGAAAACCTTGCTATAGGTAAGGTGATAGTGCCTCCCTTCCTTCCTTCCTTCCTTCCTTCCTTCCTTCCTTCCTTCCTTCCTTCCTTCCTTCCTTCCTTCCTTCCTTCCTTCCTTCCTTCCTTCCTTCCTTCCTTCCTTCCTTCCTTCCTTCCTTCCTTCCTTCCTTCCTTCCTTCCTTCCTTCCTTCCTTCCTTCCTTCCTTCCTTCCTTCCTTCCTTCCTTCCTTCCTTCCTTCCTTCCTTCCTTCCTTCCTTCCTTCCTTCCTTCCTTCCTTCCTTCCTTCCTTCCTTCCTTCCTTCCTTCCTTCCTTCCTTCCTTCCTTCCTTCCTTCCTTCCTTTCTTCCTTCCTTCCTTCCTTCCTTCCTTTCTTCCTTCCGAGAATTCGCTGTTAAAAGGGATTTTCAGGGTTAACGTTGAACCAATGGCGATCGGTGACACTCTATTTGGCTAATTTGCACGCTTGGTCGTTGACCACTGATGTGGAGTGGCGTTCTAAATTACTTGGACCGCTTCAAGTGGCTGACTTGTTCGTCTGCTATGTGGACATCGTACGCAAAGGTCTGAAACCGACCATTGAAAAATACAGCGATTATTATGGGCATATGGCCGAATCGGTCTACGAAAAAGTAAGAATTGAATTTGAAAAGAATAACATCAAATTGATCATAAATTTAAACATTTGAGCAGTTCCGTTCAAAGATTAAATAAATGAATCCCGATACCAAGTACGTAGCAGTAGAAATTCATGTGGACACGAAATTCTATTGTAATAGTTTCGACGGAACTATTTAGAACTCTTCTAAGTATATTCTAGTTTACTTGCATTTTGTAAAAAGAGTTTTCGAGGTGAGAAAAATCAGTGTTGCTTCGCAGCCATGAGATGGAAGTTATTATTGCGGACACTGCATCATGTGACTCTTACTGCTGTGCAGTAGGGTTTGCATCGGCAAAGAAAGATTCACTAACCTGGTGTCATTACATTTATTTGCAAGGAACACAAGTCACGGCTACAAGGGTCAAAACGTATGTAATAAAAATTCAATAGAATAGAGTAGCATAATCACACATTTAGCTCTACAATCTTTGCAAATGTGGCTTACGGGTAGTACTCATAACGGCAGTTGATATATTCTAACCTAGAGTTTTTTCTCGAGTAGCCATTGATCATATTCTTGAGTACTTTATGTGTTCTATACCACTTCATTAATTTTGAAAAAAAGATGCAGGGATGTCGCAGTGCAACATTCATTCAGAACAATGGAGGGCAAAATGACTCCGCTCAATAATTTTTTCTTCATGATGCCTACTACTTGGTGACCACTTTTATCAACAATTTTAAGATTTTTTATCGAGTAGCAAATCGACTTCCTGCTCTCTTGCTAAGGTCTTGTCATACTTCGCCGCGAGCAGCGCTGCGCGGTGCCGCGCAGTGGCTTGTCATACTTCGCAGCCCGGTACAGCGCGGAGCCGTACGGCGTCGCTTTTTTACTTTCGGATTTCGCTCCTCTCAAAAAATGTGTATTGCACCTCTCGACAAATGCGAAATGCAAAAAATGCTAAAAAGATGAGAAATACGAAAAAAATCGAAAAATAAAAAATGGAAAAGAAAAATAAAAATCAATAATTCCTGCACGGTGCAGATAGAAGCTTGAAAAAAGCCTCGTTTAAAGATTTTGAGCTCCTGCTTCAATTTGCTTCTCATTCTAACGATTAATAGCTTTTAAACTGCTGAGAAATATCAATTTATATAAATTGATTTTGAAAAATTGAATATATATACACAATTATTAATTCACGTATGTGCTATATACAGGATCCAGATCTGATCTGCGTCCGGTCGGACCTGCTGTTTAGGACCCAGATTCCAAGTGGATCCATTCTTTCCCTAGTATTCGAAAAATTGGGACGTTCAGGGAATAGGGACTAATGCATTTTTCAGGGAAATATGAAATTTATTAATTATTCGGGGAATCGGGACCTACGGGGAATATGGACTTTCGGACAATCGGGATATTTGCGGAAAAGGGACGTTGGGGGAATAAAGACACAATCGAAATGGAGTACACTTGCTGTAGGAACATGTTTACACCTACTATGCATATTCATAATTTTTACACATTAATGTCTTCATTGCGAATTGAGTGATCAACTTCTTAGTAAATCTTCATTGAAAAATAAGTAATCAATTTGGTAAAATAATTTGACAAGTGTCAGAATTCAACATTCAAGTGAAAAATATGATTCAACTACGTGTATAGATGTCGCAGTATTCAACAATATGTTATAACAACAGTATGCTGCAACTTTAGAATACATAACTCGTTCGAAAATTTCGGTTCAGTTGAAACTTGATGGCAGCGCCGCGGGGCGCCGCAAAAATTACAAAAACCTATTCATACTTTAAAGGTGGTAACGCGCGGTAGCGCGCGGAGCCGCGCGGTATCGCGTGGCGATGTATGACAGGGCGTTTATGCTGCTTTCACCAAAACACCTGTCGTTGATGCATGTTTACTCTCAGAAACTTCCAAGACAGCAGTTACGTAACTAGTGTGGCAGTTTAACGAAAGTGAGTCGTTTTCATACGAGTTGCAGTTTTCAAACTTTGTTGCAGGAGATAACTTACGAGAGTTTTCTACGAAACATCGATATGTATAAAGCCTTAATTCCCGAAGTGATCTCGCACGGTGATACTTGGATGAACAATATCTTTTTCTTGAAAGATCAAGACCAACCGGAGCAACTTACCGATCAAGTAGCTGCATTTGTCGATTGGCAAGTCGCTTCTTTAGGTTGCGGTTTGTACGACCTGGTCCGCGTTGCTATTTGGTGAGGTTGATGTAAGAAAAAGGAGAGTTCACTGGTTTTCAAGCGAAGAATCAAAAATTTATGAAAAAACAAAGTATGTCAACAAAAAAACATGGGAAGGTCAGCTAAACGTTAGCCAAATTTCAATTATTAACACTTGCTTTAGGATCTATAAAAAACATTATTTTATCCTGCGTTATTCCATTTTGGACGGAATTATGAGTGACTGAAGTTGAGTTAGAATCCGGTTGATCTCCCTGGGTTTTTTTAATCGACCCAAAGAATGATTCATAAAGTTGATTCGGCTTCCAGGTCGGTCAAGCACGAACTTCGAGCAGCTCATGAACAAGAAATTTTCAAACTTTACGTCGATGAATTCCGCCGTAAAGCCGGTTCTAAATTAGACGGATATTCGGTCTACGTCGAAAACTTACAACCCATCTATGATCATATGAAAGCCATTTTCAGTTTGATCGGCATACCGATGACGGATTTTATGTTAAATAGCGTTGTGAAAGTGGATCAAGATCCGAACGGTAGTCGAAAGTGGATCAAGATCCGAACGGTATACGGGTCAGTTTAACACACTTTTAGGCAGATTTAATGAGTCTTGGAGAAAAACGACAGAAAAACTGAAAGTTTTAAAATTTAATTGACGTTAGGAGCTAACACTTCAAAAAATTCAAAATCTAACTATACTAATACTCACGAGAGCTTCCTCATCCCGGGGTGAAAAAAGGTATAAAACGAAAAGAGACTAGGCCTGGGGGCGTGCTGTATGTATAACATGAAAACAACAAGTAAAAATGGCTTGTGGACGCACTATACATCTATTGCATAGAGCTCATTTGGGAATCGCTCGTATGAGTTGTATCGCATGACAGCCTACACGTACTCATGTGAACTCCCAACCACCCATCTGGTTTCAACCAACCGATTAGCTTTCAAAAATCCATATGATTCACTCCCAATAGTAAAGACTGCTCCTACGTCGTTAAAGTTTGTTAATCTGGCTTGCTGTTCAAGGTATGTGGTGCTGCATAGGCTTTTGAGTTCACGGAATAAAAATCTACTTCTGATGATTCGAACTTAAGTCATAAGCATACAGTCTGAGAATCAGCCCATCAGACCGCCAAGCTTATTCAAATTTGATCAGTGAAATATTCATTATAAGATAATCCCAAGGATCTGCGCAGATGTTTGGCATCTTCCACAGTGATCTGTTGGTGAAGCTTACAAAAGCCTGCACTTATATTTTATAGATGCGACATACAAAAGCCTGCACTGAAACTTTATAGATGCGACATATTGAGTATCAGTGGAAAATTGGGATACATTGAGCGTCGACAGTAGGAATCAATTCATTTCCGAAAATTTTTTCATCTCTGAGTCACATCACCTATGCTCAATAACTGCCTAAGCTTAAGCCTTGCCATCCACCCTCAACCATGCTCTCAGTGTGATTAAGTATTGCAACTGAGCTTAAATTGTGGAAATCAGGCTGATGCTTAACCATTGTGGCTCAGCAGTACTTGTATTTTCTGGTTGGGTGTTTGGCATGTGATCTAGAATTTTTTAAGGGGCAGTTACAGATACATTTTCTTATATTATTAATCTCTTTATTCGAGGTTGTAAAATCAGATTATCATGAATAATAGCAGTCTCATTTTGCACATGGCCTCCATGGAACAGCAATGGAATGCTGTTCCACTAAATTGCGAAGTATTAACGTTCTCGATGGCTAACATATTTTTCGCTTTGATTAACCTTAGCGTCCTCACATTCACTAATTTCATGTCGGATTCAACGACCAAATCGATATTTATTGGAATATTGCTTTCAGATATAAGTCAGTCAATATATTTGATATTTTCAGTGTCCTTGAGAATTTACAAAAGAGCTTTCGATCTGGACGATATTCAAGACGTCGTTTCTTGCCACATGCAAACTGGCAGTCAAATTGCTTTTATATTGACTACTCAGGGATTGAGTTGTATACTGAGTTTTGATCGGCTTTTCCTAGTCATTTTTCCATTAATCTACGAAAATAATAAGGACAGGTTGAAAGGTTTGTACAAAAAATTGACCCTCGGAATGGTAATTGTGAACGTCGCAGCGTTTTTTGCCAGCTATTTTGACAATTTCAATGAATTGGAAAAAATTGTGCTGATATGTTTCATGCGTAATTCGATGGGCAAATATTATGATATATTGTTCAAAAATTTGCTACTCTGTTTCAACATTTCAACAGTACTCAGTTATTTAGTAATCGTCGTATATCTGCAAAAAGAATTTATCCTTGAATATTTACCCTACGGAAAGCGATTGTTGAGTGCATTGCCACAACTAATTATCAATACTCAAGATGACAATGCCAAATTGACCAAAGTTTTATTTTTTTACACGGCGGTCTATTTTACCACGAACATGGTTTTTTCAACCAGCCTCAAACTACTCAGCGTGGAATTGTCCTTGAAATATGGAATATATTTGTCGCCATTGTCGTCAATCGAAAGTTCAATCCTCTTTGCTGGCTTTGTAATTTTCTTGCCTCACTTCAGGTCCAATGTGAAACAAGTTTTTAGACGGAAGAAAGTCAATGATCAGTCTATCTAGAAAGATCAAAAAACTCCGAAATTCGACTACATTAAATGTGTAATCTATTTCTAACTTTGCGTTAATTTCAACTTCAATGAGGCCTAGGCGCAGAGGGACACAATAATAGTCATCATCCTGTATAATGATATAATAATTTCAAGTTAGAATTTCTTTTTCAAATTAAAAGGTCTGCTTGCGTATCAAATGTAAGTTCAAGGATGGAGGATTATTTTTAAAAACTCTGGTTATTAAAATATTGTAATCAAATCATTCATTGTCACATGTATTTTATTGTGTACCGTGGCATAGAAATTTGCTGCCGTGGATAACATTTAATCGAATCGTCTTTATGTAATATCAAGTAAATGGAAACCAGTTTTCGTATGATGATATATTTAATTTTCTATGATTAAAGTTATTAACTCTATTACATTGTTTTTTAATAATATTCAACATCTGGGTTTGTACTTCTGAATATAAAAGAAAATATTGTTGGGGTCGAGCTTCAAAGAATCAATTCAGTAAAAGTTAAAATCAACTTTTGGACGAAATTTCCCAAATTTTATATTTCTTCTATAGTGATGCTAAAGGACATGAAAAGTATTTTGAATAAGCTTAAAATTTGCGGGTTGATACACGGATAATAGGGAGTACAAGTGAGCTCAAAATTCTATGTCAATTCGTATAACATACAGGAGGTTTAGAAAGTATGCTTGCATTTTTAATGCGCAGATTTCCACACAGCTGTGGAAAATAAAGTAAAGGCGTCCTAACATTGACGACTCGCCCCAATTTCAACTTGAATGCTAAAAATTTGGGAAAGTTGACGCCGACCAAGTAGGTTAGCCGGCAAACCTAATAAACGTAAGAATCCATAATTTGGCTAGACACTAAAAAAGTGATAGACCATTCAACTAGTACATTGATCATATACTAGAAAATCATTTGGATGATGAAAATGGTAACGGTTATAAATATGAAACGCTGCAGTAGGGTTTAACTGCAATCAAAATTTTCAAGCACACAGAATTCATTAAGAATGTGAATTTCAAGACTCTCCATAAATCAAAATTTCTTCGGAATTTACGCTGCTCATGTTAATCTTAATGGTAAGTTTTGAGTTCACTTTCAAGTAAAATAAAATTTCATATTTTTTGTATTTAATGAACATTGAATATCAAATCTGTTTGTTCGTGGAGAATCGACAAATTACAACAGAAGTTTTATTGTTTTAGAGATTATCTGTTTTCCTTAAAAATTATATGGATATTTTGGAGTGAAAATAAATTTGACAAATAGGGTGTAGCCAGGAGTTGATGACCACCAAGCATTGGAGTTGTATGCCAAAAATCGTAGCCAAGGCGAACACCTTAATACACCATAGCCATACAAATGGGCTTCGCTGATGTGATACAATTGGCCACAAATGGCTTCTATTGCACATTATGTTGCTTGTGCCCCGGGGTTCAACCGTCTATCTTCTTGGATGAAGTAATCATAATGCCATTGACCAGCTGTTGGTTTGCCTACACTATTATCGCTCAAACAATGGCATTCAATCGGTTCTATAGTTTATGGTTCATCAGTTTATTTGAACTAGTGTTCTCATTGTGCAATACATGCATTATACTTGGCACCTGTTGGCTGTATGGTGTTTGCCATGGTGTTGTAAGATCAACGCCCTGGGTCCACTTGTTCTATGATCCAAACACCTATTCAATATTGTACGACCAAAGACCAGGATCAAAAATAGCATTGAAGATTAATGCTATATTGAATTATGTACATTCAGCATTGATTATATTTGGTATATACTGATCTGATTGAATGTACTGATTAAGGTAAGTTGATTTTTATTGATCAAAATTTTTTTTGAAATTTTCTTAGAGTGAAATTGGACCAATTTAGTCACT